>APFE030365440.1:73630-127935 GCA_000404065.3 Pinus taeda
AAATGCAACAGCTGGATTTATCCTATCACAAGATAAGCTACTTGTTTGGTTTTGTAGTCTTGGAGAGTTAATTACTCTCCTACTCCAAGACACTAGCCTGATCTATATTGGTGCTTCAAAGCACTAGTAAAAGAAAAATTTCTAAGTTGATTTTACTTTAAGCGTTGATTTTATGGCTTTTCTTTAAGACAAAGTTAGTGGAGATGAAACTGATGGTGTGTAGACTCGACTCAAATCCACTAAAAAGATGCACCTATGATGATTTATACTACTTTTC
Organism: Pinus taeda; assembly: GCA_000404065.3. Classification (NCBI taxonomy): domain Eukaryota; kingdom Viridiplantae; phylum Streptophyta; class Pinopsida; order Pinales; family Pinaceae; genus Pinus; species Pinus taeda. The sequence goes on from APFE030365440.1 coordinate 73,908, forward strand.
TTTTTCAATGAATTCCCTAGCTAAGAGAGTTGGAGAATGCAAACTTTTGATAAAAGCAACTTTCTTAATAGACAATCAAAGAAACAATCTCTTTATCTTTTCCAAGCATACAACACATGACCACTCATTACTTGCACGAAAATTCCTTTCTCTTTCAAAAAATTCAAATGCTACTTAAAACAAACTTCACAAAGGAGATGTTTTTGTATTTTTCCTATTTAACAAAGCATATAAAACTATTTTAACAAAAACAATTGCAAAATTTATAAAAATCTATGAAAAACTCACTCAAAAGCAAATCAAAAGGAAATTTACCTAAAAGCAAATCTAAAGAGGCAAAAGCCTACTAAGATGGTTCTAGGTTGTTTTACTCAGTAACAATCAAACCAAGGAGCAGTTCATGCAGAATCATAAACCAATCAAAAACAAAAATCAAACTCTTTTGTTCTTTTCTTAAGAATGAAATTCACAACTTCAATCAACAAGCTACTTTGAAATTTCGCAAAGAGACAACACAAAGGTAGGTTGCTCACACAGGTAGACTTTACGATAGGTCTGACTCCTAGGAAGACTAAAAAAACCAGAGAGATCCAAGGTTTCACAACTTCTAAAGTCAAAGTCACTATAGGACCAATGCAAAAATCAAACCCTAAGGCTAGAATTTCTATGAATTTCACTAAAACTCTTGACGCTAACGAAACAAGTTCAGGTGAAGATCTCTGACAGATAACCAGTGGATCTGGGCAGTAAAAACTAATGAAAGACAAAATCTAAAGGAAAAAATGGACAAAAAGGAAATTTTCTCAATTTTTGACAGGGTACGCAGGCAGCCTGTTTGCACAGGTGCGTGCACGCTCTGTGTACAAAGCTACAGTGCGTACAGGTACGCACTGTGCCTAACTCAGAGGGTGCGTACTACTGAAAAATTAAGAAAAACTAAAATATTACTTAACTCTAAGCTAGCCCACCCAAATACACAGTCAAACAGCCAAAAACCAAAAAAGAAATGACTCTTTTCAGATCAAAGTGTCACTCAAAGGAAAAATCAATCACATTAATGGATTCCCAGTGGAGTCGCCAAGTCATGCGGAAAGAGTTAATATTGCAGACAAAACCAACCTCCCTAGAAGCCTAAGACTTTCTAGTGACAAACAAGACAATTAAGAGCAATCCTTCTCTAAACATGCATTTATCACACGAGAAATCAAGTGTTTTAGATCCTACCTGTAGTCCAACGCTGCTGTAGTAGTCTAGCCTCGTCGATCCAGATGAGCTCCTCCTTCACTTCGAAACATGCATTCACTAACAATCAAACGATTACATAGCACCTGAATATCTCATAAAATAAAACATATTCAACATATAGACCAAGGAGTATATGAAACAACTCATTAATAACAAATTGTTGAGAAGAATGGACTTATTTGTATTAATAGGAAACAAAAGAAACCATTACAACCTGAGCCTTGGTGTTGTGCAAGTTCCTCCCAGGGTCCAGCAAGAGTTTTCCTTTACTTTGATAAGCTCACCCACTTCAAAATGAAACAAGAAAGGATGGTAATCTCTCCTCACAAGCTTACAAGGAAGTCCTAATCCCAGCAGCATCTACCCTTTGGAATGTTCAGCTTTCAACCTCCCCTCCTTTGGCCCAATGCCTGTATTTATAGTGTTCTAGAGGAAGTTATTCAGGTCCAACATCAATGGGATACTCCCTCTTTTGGATGGGGTAGCTCCTCTCTTGATGGGATAGGTTCCTCTTTCATAGGGATGCATGAACCATCTGGAGGCGCTCAATACACGTCAAACAATCTTCTAGAATGCTCTAGAAATGACCACAAGTAACTTTTTTAAGATGAAACTCGTGCCTTTTGACCTTTACAGGAGTACGCACCCATCCCTTGACTTACAGAGTGTACGAGTACGTAGGTACAATGAGCTTGGGATGCGTACATGCAGGTAAGGTAGAGAGAACCTGCGTACCCAGAGATAAACATGATTTTTAATGACTTTCTCTCTTTCTTGAAGTTTGACATGGAGAGCAGAGGTATAAGTCTTGCCAAGGAGGATAGTATGACTGTTGATGGAGCCATACTAACTGCAGATAGTCATGGTGACAAATTTCAGTGTAACACTAGGGGAAACCCTACCGCTAATATCATTGCTCTTATGGGTTATTCTCCTCATGTTGTTGCTACAGCACCAGCTACTATGTCCTTTGCTCTTGGGTACAACCCTATCAACATTCATCCTCTCAAGGGTCCATTTCTCTCTAGTGGAACTTAGCCTGTGGGCAAACCCCTTTTACAAATTATGCTAACCCACATGATTTATATGCTGGGATGAATCCTTACCAAGGTCAACAATCGATACATCACAATTGTTATATGGGGGGACCTCAAGGTTGGTTGGGTAGTTCTCTTGCCTATGACCCATTCAGTCAACTTCATAATCCTTTTCTATCTTCTACTAATTTACCGGGTTTGGATAAGTTAACGAATGACCCCATTAGACATAATCCCTGGTGGCCACTTATGCCTGCAAAATTGTCTTCTGACATACCCAAATTTGAAGGAAATCCTGAGGAGAATCTATCTACTCACATTACCACTTATGAAATATGGTGTTCATCCAAATCTTTAGTACATGATTTGATTAAACTTCACTTGTTCCAACAGAATTTGACTGGGGATTCTTTCAAATGGTACATCACATTGGACACAACATCCTACAATGACTTTTCATCATTAACCCAAACCTTTTACACACTTTTAGTTGCCTACGCAGTATGATATCAATTATGATCTCTTTTCAAACATTAAACCAGATGATGCAAATTTTATTTCTGATTGTATTCACGAATGGCATCATCACAAGAGGTTGGTGAGAACCAACCTTCCCAATGATATTTTATGCAAATGGTTCTAAGACCTCAGATTTCCAAAGATTTGTCCATGTTTTGGGTTGTCACTGAGGAGAAAGCTATCTTATGCCCAGCAACTAGATTTGATTTATTCATGGTTGGGCACACTTTATGAAGTAGCCTAATGCTCCTAGGCCTTCCATTGACCCACCAAAATCTACTCCTAGCCCACATGATGATGGTTTGATTAGGTTTGTTTCTGATTCTATGAGCTAAGTTGCTAATCAACTTGGGCACTTTATCAGTACATCACAAACCCCAACAAGTGCATCTAGCTCTACTAAAGCACCTTCTTCTTAGTGGTCCACTGATGTTCTTACGATGAATTCCACGCAACATAATAACAACCAACAAACTGGTGGTAAAAAAAAAAAGTACAAACAAAGAAATTACACTGCTCAAGAAACTCAACCAAACCCTCAAAATCAGGGAGGGGACACTAGTGAGCACTATCGAAAGATTAAATTCCCTTGTAAAATTTGTCAAGGTGACCATCTTACTCACGAATTCCCTTGGATGGATGAATTTCATAGGCTCCTTGCACCACTACAATCTATCCAACATCCTATTGTTTTAACTCATCCATTTCCTGCACAACCACAACAACAAATGGTTTCCAAGCCTCCTCCACCTCCACAAGGGGACAACGAGGGGCCATTTTCCCATCCTACCAAATGTTCGTCCATATTTGTGTGTATAGAAAACATTAATGTGACCATGCAAACTAATTCATATGATGTTCCTCAGTCGATTTCTTCTTCTAAGGACTAACCCACTCCACCTACTTCCATTGGACCTCTCACATTAGATAAGCCTATGGACATTGTTTATTGCCCCCAAGGGTGTCATTTGTAAGACAACATAGAATCATTTTTCCTGGGTTGCTCAACACTATAATAATGTTGAATATCTTGCTCAGGCTCCTTGTACCATGTCTACCTTGGAGGTTTTGTAAAGTTTTCCTCAACGACACAAGGCCTTGTTGTCTGCAATTGGTGGAATCAATCCTTCTGATGTGAACCTCATCACTTTCAATGTTGACAAGGTTTCCTTTCAAAGTTCCCATCAGATTGTCTTCTAGATTACCATGCATGTATTTCATAGGAATATCCATTGCAATTTGGTGGATGAAGGCTCTTCTACTTGTGTCATGTCATCATCATGCTGGAAGGCTCTGAGATCTCTAGCACTCTCTATATCCAATACCACTCTTCAAGCCTTTGATGGACACAACTTTGTACCTAAGGTGTTTCTTCCCAAGTTTGCCATTGAGTTAAGGGGGAAATTGTTTATGTCGATGTTGAAGTCGTTGACGCCACTTTGGATTACAACCTACTCCTTGGTCGTAGTTGGTTCTATGTCATGACCATTGTTGTCTCGTGTGTATTATGTGTCCTTTTATTTCCTCATGAAGGAAATATTGTACTGTTGAACAACTTTACTATTGCATTCCATCGGCCCAAATTTCCACTACAAGGAATTCAATCCCATTTGTTAGAAATTATTGACTTATTGGGCCTTGACCCAGGTTCGAAAGATTTATTAGCCAAACAAATCCCGTAGCTACCGGTCCTTTCGGAAACAGTCCATGGAGCGTGGACTGAGGTCTCACCCGAGGTAGCAGGGGAGGGTGCTGGAACTAGGTTTCTGCACCCTTGGGATGTCTTGATGAGGTTTGGAGGGGTCGCAAACCATTCTATGGCCTCGCACCATTCTGGATTATTATAGTGAAGATCCATGCAAACATATTTTCCTATTAATGAATTTATTATAGATATGATCTTCTTGTTATCATCTTTAAGCAAACATTTAACAATAAAACCCAGTGCACGCAATTATAAAAATATATAAACTCATATAACAGATGCATAAATCAGAACACAATAGATCCACAATACTTCAGAAACCAATTATATTTATTAAAAATCTTTTGCCAATACAACCAAATTTGTCCTGCACACTCAACTGTAGGGGTCCGTGCACATAGTTGCGGACTCTACCAGGCCTCTGCACACACAACTACAGAGCCTCTATCTACCAACCAACACCCTTGACTCAAACTTACAGACGCAGAAAATACTGTCTTCAAAAACCCATAACACCAAGATCAAAACCAAAACTTCTCAAAAACAAACTAACTTCTATCTATAGAGCCTTGCTCTATTTATACATTCCCATGGTCCACAGACCATGGGCAGGCTAACTCACTTTCTATTATTTTACATTATTCTTGGGTGGACAACCCTTTGACTTGACTCATTAAGATTTGCACTCCACGCACTTCGCAGAGTCTTTACCATACTTTTTCCCAAAATTGTGCACTTTGGGTCCCAAGACCATTATGTGGGGCCTTCGCTACCCAACGTAAATCACTCTGGTTAGTATGAGAGTGTTGGTGTGAGCTTGTTTAAAATATCATCTCTTATTGGGGTATTTCCTCAATTACCACCACTCGACATTCCTTCATATTTATCTAAATCTCCTATGCGTATGATCTCTTCTGGCACCCGTAGACCCCATAGACCTCCTAATCCTTGGGTGGTGTTTCTTGTTATAATGAAAGTTAATCAAGCTAGTGAGCACCTTCTGCCACCTATTTTGGAAGACATTGCCTCTTCGACAATCCCGTTAGTAACTCTTGACATTGGTCAAAAAATCTATCCCAATATGGAATATGACCAAGTTCTTTTGCCCACACAGGAACTCACTCTACTTGTTCCACATGACTACCTCAATGAAAAACCTCCCTAGCTAGTCAACTTCGAGATCATTGATCATTCTAGGGAGATTGTGCCTCTTCTAGCCTCTAGTCTTCATGATGTGGGACAAGTAGAGATCGACAACATAAATCTTGGAACAGTTCAAGGGGAACCTCCTCGACCCTCCTTGGAAGTGCTACCCCTAGACTGAGTCAAGTCTTGGGATTCTACTACCAAACTTTCCAATGAATTGTCCAACTCCTTACCACCTATTGAATAGCATATTGTACCCTTTTTATGCCTTAATACTCCCTTATGTCCTCAGGCTAATTTTGAGAGCACGACTATGTTAGAATGTCCCTGGCATGGTCAACCTTTCTAGATTAGGAAGTTTGATTTCTTTTGGCATGGCCCCACATTACTAAACCATATGGTACCTCCACCCCGCCATAAGTTTATGTATAGAAACCCTTGGCTTGTGCCCGACTGTGGGTACCCTTTAACATGACCTAATGGATTGTGTTACACTTGTACATAGTAGTGTGATGATTTATCTCTTTTTGGTTTGGCATCTGAAGCGAATATTTGTCATGCCTCATTTATGAAAAAAATCCAAAAAAATTATAAAAATAAAAAACCAAAAATACATGCTCTTGTTTTTACCTCATCCATGTTTTATTTCATTCATTTTGTGATTTAACCGTGGGTCTAGTCTTTCTAGATAGTTTTTACAGGACATGGTGGCATTTTAATTGCAACATTTATGAACCTTAGGTATGTTTATCTTGAACCTAACATATAGGGGTAGGTAATATATCACCAACGCCAATGCATTATTGACCGTCAATGCCATATTAATGCCAAAGGCCCAACCTCGTCAAGTTGCAACTTTAGCCATTATTCTGTGTGGATGTCATAGCTTGGTGGTAGAGCTTATCTAGACATGGATGCCCTAGTTTAGCACCTTGTTTCCTTATTGGTGTCCATGTAGTTATTTTTACTCCTTTTTGGAATCCCTCCTTCTAGCCCACCCTGACCTAGAATTTGAGCCTCATGTCCTTTTCTTCGTCTCTTTTTTGGCCATACCCCATGAGGATTTCACGCTTTATCCTTGTGATTGCCACTTTTTATCAACCTATTTTTGTAGTTTGTGCCTTGGCTTTTCTCTTACATCATCATGATTTGCTTGGCCTACCATTAACTTTCACTTGGTGTTTTACCCTTTCTTGGAGGAGCTACTGCGATGAGTGGTATTATTAACCAACCTCTTGCCCTCATTATGTCATGAGTAGTTCCATCATCACTAGAACTAGTTGATATGCTCTATACCACTCATTCCTCCAAGAGGAGTTTTCTTTAATCTCTTTTCAAACTGCTTCATTTGGAAAAGATTGCTGAGTGAACTTCTCTCCTTCATGCTTGTAAATGTATCAGAAGGTTTGTTTACCTAGTATAAGTTTAACCCTTTTCTGGAAATGGATAGACTAGTTACAAAAAGGGAATCTCTATTCTACTATGGATAGGAAGTTCTCACTTGTATACTTTTATCTCTTTTTCGGGCTTGGGGGAAAATTTTACCAAAAAGGAACTTATAAAAAGAGAAGGGAGGGAACATTTATTTCCATTAGTCATCAAATGGAAACATCCTTTGCATCACCCTTGAACATGACACATATTTGTTTAATTATCTCATAGTTGAGTTTTAGCTTTCCTAGGAGTCGTACCATACATATGAGTCTATCTACTCCTATGGCTGGTTACTCTTCCATTCATATGGAGCATGCCTCAATTCCTCCTGCATCATTACATGATATCACATGGTGCTCATTAGTCATGCTACCATGTCACTCGTATCGTTTCGCTATGTGTTCTGTTGTAGCATTTTTTGGTTTTGATAAGTTAGAATAAACTAGACAAAAAATGAAAAATATGTTTACAAAATATTAAGATAGGATATGGACAAAAAGAATATTGAATAAAATGTTAGGAATTTTTTTGAATAAATATGTCCATATCAAAGAAAATGTTAGGTTAGATGCCCTAAAAAATCAAGGTAAAAACAAAATGTTAGGTTAGAGAGAAAAGAAAGAGAAATAAACTCTAAAAGTGTGCAAGTTCAAATGCCACTACTATTTTACCCTTTTCCACAAAATAATGGTTGTGTGCAGCTTGTCATAAATGCCACAACTCATGACAGTCAAATAGTTTAATCTTGACTGCTTCATGCTTTAAATTTCATGTTTATAGTTAGAGAATAAAGATCTAGCAAAACTGTTTAATCTTGGCAGATCAGTAGTTAGGTAGACAATAATAAGGAGCTCATTAGTTTAATCTGAGCCCTTGGATGTTATAAGGTTAGAATTAGATAGTTTGATTTTCAAAAGAAAAAGGGTAAAGAAAAGGGTCTATTAGCTTAAATGCACCCATTAAGTGAAGAAAAAATGTTAGGATAAGTAAAGGGTAAGTAGAAGAAAGGTTGTTGAAGTTCACAATTGATTTAGTTAACTTCCCCCTCATTTCATCTCATCTTCCATTACATAATTATTAATTTCCCCTTCTCAAATGTTCTCCAATACTAAAACCTTCAGTCATAAAGGCTTAGAGCATTTCTCTAACTTCTGGTGGGACTGGACCCTCGGCTTAATGACTTATAGGTATTAAATATTGAAATTCCCTTCACAAAAGTCATTTTTCTTCATTTCCCTAAAAAACCCCTTTTCCTAAGGCTAAACACCATTGCATAGGAAAAATGGAAATCCCATGTTAATTCCCCTTTCACTCACAAATACCCCAAAAACCCACAAAATGAGTTTTATCCTAAGTACTAATGTATGTGGATGACGAGCATATAATTCCAAATTTACATTATACTTAAGATATCTCTTTTCTGCTCATATTTGTATTGACTTTTAATTTAATATATTAAATCCATAAAATACCCATTCCCGTATATTATTAAGTGCTTTTACGTAAATATCCTAAAACCTTGTTTTAACTATAAAACTGTGTATTTCACCCACAATTTATTAACGTATTGATTCACGATAAAGTTAATTAAACCTCCGTTAATCATCCCAATCGCCTAATCTGAGTTTAAACATGTAATTAAGCGTGATACCACTGTAATTAACCTAACTTGCCCCTCCATTTCTCTTGCCTTTTTCCTTCACGTTGCTTTATTGCCCGACCACCGTTAGATCAAAGGCGCTCTCATCCAATGCACCACATCCATATCGGTTGGCCCAATGACTGAACCTTACCTGCCCGATAAGGTGGTTTTGCGCCGACCCCCCAGTGCTACGTGTCAGCCAACAAAGTAGACTGGATGACCCCCTCTAAAAACCACCTTCAGTGCGATGGCTCTACTTACCACTCCACCGTACTCCCGAACATGGTATTCCTTATTCACTCTGCTTTGCACCAAAATTTTGAAAAGTTGAACGTTTACCTGTTTAAACGTTAAACCATCACCTTCGCTCTTTTCACCCGTTTACACATAAAAGCATGTATAACCCTCCTGCACCATTGTAAGCCTCTACAACCCATATAACCATTGTTTACCTTCCGACAATGCTCTGAACTCCTTCCATATACCTTTCAACTCAAAATGAAGCCATTTCAGCCCTCCTTGCCACCCTGTGTTTTTCTTAACATTTGTTGTGTTTTGTAGGTGATCATACGAAACATGTTTTTCTAGGTTTACATGAAAATGAATTCAAACTCCTGCATACATTTAAGGACAAACAAGATGATCAAAATCCAAATTACCTAATGCTGAGACATAAAATTTAAATGATTTATTGTTGAAATATACAGTAAAAACTTGAAATGTACAGTAAAGGTAAAAGGACATAGTAAAGGATATTCACAGAGGTCAAAGTGTATCAGATGAAAGATCATAAGTGAACATGACATCCAGTGTAAAGATCAAATATACAAGAAGCTTAAAAGGAAAAATATCAAAAACCAAAGCTAGGATAACCTAAATAACAGGGACAGGAAGAAGCAGTTCAATAGATGTCTCTATCTTCTTGCATGAAGATTCTTCCTTTTCCTAGAATAAATCCTTAAACAATTTAGGATATTTTCTTATTTTTGTATAAATAAATCTCTTCTCGAGTTATCTAAGCATTTATTGTTCGTTCGTCATTACTCACTATTCAGCTTTGAACCTGGTTTCACCCTTGATGAAGCATTTCTAGACATTTGATGTACTTGACTTTTCTGGAACCTCAATACGAAGTAAAGGATTCTGAATTCTATTTTGCACAGTTTGTGTTTCATGTAAGTTTTTCCAGTATTATTCATTATGTTTTTCTTCATATTCTTATGACTTTACATAGATAACTAGGTAGGAATAATTGTGTCCCAATCTATTCTTATAAGCTTTCTGAAGTGATAATCATTAAAGAGAATGGATTAATGGACTGCTTGTTTAATTAATTCTCTCTTAATCAATAAATCATTAGCATCTTATTGTAAGCATAACATATTCTCTTTAACCTTCTGAACATCATTCAGAGGTTTTCATACTTATGATTATGTAATTATCTATCTGAGAATTGTGATAATCATATTAATTTTTGTTTTCACCTCACCACTATTCAATCTTTATCACTGTGTCAAATTTTATAGCATCCCTTTACTGAGATATTGATATTATTCAAAGGTATAGGTATATCAGTTATATATTTGTTTTATTCATTGGTCTTCCAAATCAAAATAAAAACCCACAAAACATTTATCTTAGATGCTCTGGAATAATAGTTGACCATTATTATCTTAGAGGTACAACATCAAACTGGCATCGTTGCCAAGGACTCGAATTTCATTAAGTTTTCCGAGGGAAATGATATGTATTCTATTCCTTTAAGGTTATTAAAGGTCTAGAAAGGTTAAGATCCTTCACTTGGTGATTCCACGCTCTCAAACTAGCACCTTTTAAGCACACCAAATCTTGTTCAAAGGATAACCTAGTTGATCCTTTGTCAGATCCTGAAAAAATTCTGAGAAAAGCCAGTTATAAAGGGGACATAAAACCTCTTCTTCTTCTTCTTCTTCAGTTTTTCATTCTGAAGGTTTACCATCATTTGATCCTTCTAGTAACATTCCATCCAGTCCAAATTACTCCCACGTATCACTTAGGGTTTATGAACTCTTGAGGAGAGGAGTTGATTTTAAATCAGCATTCCTCATTCATTCATTTGAAACTCATCTAGAACCCTCACTACCATCTCCTAAAACTGAATCTCACTTGGGTGTTAATTTACCATAATATAAACCAACAAATTTCATATGCCCTACCACTTATTCGTTTCCTCCCACTTTTGGACAACCTGAAGCTTCTACTTCTGAACAACCCGAAGAGACCTTATCAATGTATTCAAATCCACTCTTTGAAACAAAGGAAGGCAATCATCCACAGGTCCAAAAGTTAGTTCTTAGGACTCCTTCGAAAGCAATGAAGAGATCCCCTCCTTCTTCACCTCCAACTAGTGCTTCAACCCCTCAATCACCTTATTCAACTTCTTCTTCATCTTCTTCAACTTCTACATCCACACAAACACCTCATACACCACCTCCCACTATGGCTTTCCAACCTATTGTACAGGCTACATATGCAGCTTTAGTCTTACCTCCTAATCTCGATGCATTCCCAGTTGAATACTTGAAATACCTTCCCAGGTATAATGGAGTGACCGGTCCTTCTACTGAAGACCATCTTCAAGCCTTTTTAGACTTTGCAAATAACATGAATATTGAATGAGAAAAAATTTACATGAGTTTGTTTGTACAATCACTTAAAGGAAATGTAAGAATTTGGTTTAGATAGTTACTTGCAAATACCATTAGAAATTGGGAAAATCTTACAACTATATTTAAAAACCATTTGGGTGTGAAAAAATATCCTCTTTATTTTCTTACTGAGTTTGATGAACTTAAAATAAATTTTGTTGAAGTTGTATCAGACTTTAGCAAAAGATTCAATAGGCTTTATCATAAAATCCCCCCTGATTGTAAACCCCCTGTAACAGCAACAAAGTCTAGATTTTCTAAAGCCTTTGATGATGATTGTGTTGTTATGCTGATAGAGAGAACTTCAAGAAGCCTTGATGATATGCAAACAAATGCTATTGAGGTAGAAGAAAACAAGGTTGCTTCAACTACTTTGGAATCTAAAGAGGAAAAGGCCCAAAGAAAACTCAAATTGACACTAGAGGCTTCTAGTTCCTCTAAGGCTAAAACTGAAGATTCTAAATAGATGAAATAACTTCTCTTCTTAGAAATCTATCTAATAGAATTTCCAACATTGAGACTCAACCTAGGGCAACTCAACAAACAGTTTCCAGACTCCAAAATCAAAATCAAGGTCTGTATCAAAGAAATCCACCCTTACAAATTCTTCAAAGACTTAGTAATGATTAGTAGGTTCCCACTCCTTTGTTGATAGATGATCAACATCCTGATGATAATACTATGACTGTCACTAAAGATATAAATAATTTGGATACTTCCTCTGATCAAACAGTGATTATTCCTCTTACACAACAAAATCAAGTCCAAGAAGATCAAGAATCTTCATAGGTTTCTAAATACCATGCCTTCTCTAAATTTTTAATTGCAGAGTTGAATAAAAGATATGACCTTAGGCCTAGGCCTGGCCTTGCAAGACCTCCTAAGGAAACTCGAGTAATTGAACCTCGTGTCAAAGCTGCTCAAACTCAAACAAATTTTATTCGACCATTAGAATAGCCAATTGATATTCCTCAAAATGACAAAAATGCATTGACTACTTTTAATGTTGAAAAAGAGTTAAAGGGAGTTAAAATCCCAATCCTCTTTGAAAACTTTCTAAAAACCCTAGGTATAAAAATCTGGTCTCCAAATGGATACAAAATAACTTGATTGATGCTGAAGGTGATATCATTAGTCTGCAGGATGAAAAACCAGCAGTTGTTTTTGGTCCAAGCTCAGATATGATAGATGAAATAGTGCCTCCTTTCTATGTAACTCTTAAGACAAATGATTCCATGTTGTATAATTGTATGCTTGATTCTGGAGCATCACCTAACCTCATGCCAAAAACTACCATGCATCATTTGAAACTTGAAATAACTAGATCCTATCATGACTTGTACACCTTCGATTCTAAGATGGTGCCTTGCTTAGGATTGATTAAGGATTTAGTAGTCGCCCTTGCCCAAATTCCAGTGAAAAGTATAGTACTTGATATAGTTGTCACAGATATCCCTCCCAAATTTGGAATTCTCCTTTCAAGGTCTTGTTGTGCCAAATTAGGGGGAACTCTTCAAATGGATATATCTTATGCTACTATTCCAGTTTATGGGGGAGAAAAACTAATATTATATAGGGAGGTGAGATTTTTACACACTATTTGTAAAACAGACCAACCAAGGAACCATCCCATTTATGAAATTGACCAAGATTTTTGTTGTTTTCAACTCTCTTCAAACCAATGCATGAAACTCAAGTTAAAATTGAAGATGTAATTGAAAGTCCAGTACCAAATAAAACTGATATATGGAAACTATTCCTTGATGGCTCCCGTACAAAATCTGGATCAGGAGCTAGAGTAGTTTTAATATCACCATGCAAAGAAAACATTACCCAATCATGTAAGCTCAACTTCGAAGTTACAAATAATGTGGTTGAATATCAAGCTTTCCTTTTAAGATTGCAATTAGCCAAAATCTTAAAGGTTTGAAACTTAAGTGTTTTTACTGATTCAGAGCTTATTGTCAAACAAGTGAGAAGTATTTTCCAGACTAAACATCGTAGACTTAAGTATTACCAAAATGAAATATGGGATTTAGTTGAAAACTTCTTTGATGCCTTTAATTTGACTTATATTCCAAGAGATTAGAACATTAATCATGCAGATGCCTTAGCTGTTTCTGCTAGTTCATTTAAAATTCCTTATCAGACTAATGTACTCTACCAAATGCAAGTCAAATATAGACCATCTATCCCAGACAATTTGAAACACTGGTATATTTGAAGATGATGAACACTTGAAATATTTTTTTCAACTTGTAGATCAATTTTCTCTTCTACAAATTGTGAATATAGATCCAAAATAAATGAAAATACAAGTGAGAATGATATTTTAGATTTCAGTTCAAAAACTGTTGATCATAATATTATTCAATTGTCTAACAATTTTATTCCAAAAGGCTTGATACCTTTAGAAAAATTGTTTGATAAAAATGATGTTCTCCGAAATCCTCAGTCCATTTCTTCTTAAGAGTACATAGAGGAAATTAACATTGGAACAAATGATGATGTCAAAAGCATCAAAATCTGTGCATCTCTAGACCCTGAGATTAAAACTCAATATCTTAACTTACTTCAAAATTATAAGGATATTTTTGCTTGGAACTATGTTGATCTAAAAACTTATGATACTTCATTAATACAAAATAAGATCCCTTTGAAGCCAGAAGCGGTCCCTTAGCAACAAAAACTTAGGAGGATTAATCCAACCCTTCTACCAACTGTCGAAAGTGAAATTGAAAAAATGCTAGATACCCAAATCATTCTCCCTCTTAGATATTCTAATTGGGTTGAAAATTTAGTTCCAGTTAGGAAAAAGAATGGAGAAATCAAGCTTTGTGTGGAATTTAGAAATTTGAACAAAGCATCATTAAAGGATAATTACCATTTGCCCAATATGGATCAATTACTTCAAATGGTTTCAGGAGCACAAAGACTTTCTATGCTTTATGGTTTTTCAAGTTATAATCATGTGAATGTTGATCCAGTAGATAGGGAAAAGACATCCTTCACTACACCCTGGGGTACATTTGTGTATGCTAGGATGCCATTTGGCTTATCAAATGTTGGAGCAACATTTCAGAGAGTTGTGGATGTAGCTTTCATTGGTCAGGTAAACAAATTTTTAGTTATTTATCTTGATGACATTATTGTTTTTTCTAAATCTTATCAGAAACATCTAAAGCACTTGAAAAAGGTTTTTTATAGGTGTAGGAAATTTGGAATATCATTGAACCCTAAAAAGACTTTGTTTGCTATTAAAGAAGGAAAAATATTAGGCCATATAATCTCAAAGGAAGGAGTGGTAATTAATCCTAAGCATGTGTCTACCATTGAAACATTGACCTTACCTAGAAACAAGAAAGAAATTCAAGTTTTTATGGGTAAGATTAATTTTTTAATTATGCAGAGATTGTAAAAGATATAAATGACATGCTCCGAAAGAATCATGAAGTTAAATGGACTGACTCTTCTAGGCACGCATTTGATCAGATCAAGAAAGCTATCTCTGAAACTCCCACCTCGGCCAGCCCTGATTATACTAAAACATTCAATATATTTTCTTTTGCCTCAGAAACAACCCTTGATGTTGTCCTATTACAAAAGAATTAATATTCCCATGACCATACCATAGCCTTTTTCAGTAAGGTTATGAGAGATGTTGAGGTTAAATATGACATAATCAAGAAGCAAGCCTATGCCCTCATCTAAGCCCTGAAATCTTTCAGGATGTATGTCCTACATTCACCTATTAATGCTTATGTTCCTAATGGTGCTGTAAAAATTGTTTTAACACAACCTGACACTGATGGGAAAAGAGGTAGGTGCATCACTCAAATACTTGAGTTTGATCTAACTATCAAATCTACAAAGCTAGTAAAAGGCCAGGGATTAGCCAAGCTTCTAGCAGAATCCAATTGCAACGTGCTTGGAATCAATTCTATTTTAGAAGTACAAGGGAAGAATCCACAAGAACCTTCTCTCCTAGTACAAGAGAAGAATCTACAAGAACCTTCTATCCTTGCACAAGGAAAGAATCCACAAGAACCTTCTCTTCAACCTGAAGAAAAGAATCCACAAGAACCTTTACCTTCATATCATATTAGCCCTTTACATATTGATGAAAAATTTCTATTGTCAGATTGGTATAAAGACATTGTAAATTTTCTCCTCCATTTTGAATGCCCAACATCATTTTCCAAAGCCCAGCATAAAAGTCTTAAATTGAAAGCAACCAAGTACTGCATCATAAATGCAAACTTGTACTGAAAAGATCCACTGAATATTTTGTTATTATGTTTAACAGAATCAGAAACTAAAGGAATCATTGATCAGTTTCATGCAATATTTTGTGGAGGATATTATGCTTGGAGAGAAACATCATACAAGATATTAAGGTGATGATTTTATTGGCCAATATTGTTCTTGCAAGTAGGGGCAAAGGTTAGAGGTTTCTTTCCTTGTCAAATGTTTGCTAGTAAGAAGAAACTAGCAACTCTTCCACTCGTACCATCAATAATCTTAGCACCTTTCCTTCAATGGGGATTAGATTTTATTAGAGAAATCCATCCCACTTCAAGTAATCATCACAGATGGATTCTCACAACAACATACTACTTCACTAAATGGTTAGAAGAAATTCCAGTAATAAATGCTACTGATTCAATAGTAATTAAATTCATTGAAAAAAACATCTTATCTAGGTTTGGTTGCCCAACTCAAATTGTCATAGATAATGCAGAAGCATTCTCTAGCGTTAAAATGATTGAGTTTTGCCAGAAATATCAGATTATGTTACATCATTCAACTCCATACTACCCTCAAGGTAATGTCCTCGCAGAATCCTCAAATAAAAGTTTGGTAAAGGTAATAAAAAAGACTCTAGCTGATCATAAAAAGAGTTGGGATTCTCATTTGATTTATGCAGTGTGGGTAAACTGAATTACTCCAAAGATATCAATAGGAAAATCTCCTTTTCAATAAGTCTATGGGAAATATGCAATCCTCCCTACGAATTTGGCCTTCCCTGTTTTAAAATTCCTGCAGGGTTCAACAAATGAACCTGATGATTTTTCAAGGAGAATAAATCAAATTATTGAACTTAAGGAAAACAGAGATGACGTTCAATACAAATTGAAGAAATATCATAATAAAATGAAGACCCTATTTAACAGAAGAGCTAGGGAAAGGGATTTTAAGGAAGGTGATCTAGTGCTAAGATGGGATGCTAGGAGAGAAGAAAAAGGAAAGCATGGCAAATTTGACAACCTATGGTTTGGACCTTTAGAAATTGCTGAAGTAAAGGGTAACAACACTTTTGTGCTGCATAATATTGAGGGGCTATATTCCACTTATCCTGTAAACGGAAGGTTTCTCAGCCACTACATTCAGTACTGAGAGGTTGAAATAGTTTTCATTTATACCATTGTAAAAACTCCGATTTCTTTTACTTTTCAAGATGTCAGTGTGATTTTTTACAGAAAAGACTCCATAGCCCAAGGAGAAGGCACATGGATCTACAGGTTCTCTGCATTCTACAGGAGAAAGTAGTCCCCAGTTGGAGCCGATGTTGTAGCATTTTTTGGTTTTGATAAGTTAGAATAAATTAGACAAAAAATGAAAAATATATTTACAAAATGTTAAGATAGGATATGGAAAAAAAATAATATTAAATAAAATGTTAGGAAAATTTTTGAATAAAGATGTCCATATCAAAGAAAATGTTAGGTTAGATGCCCTAAAAAAATCAAGCAAAAACAAAATGTTAGGTTAGAGAGTAAAGAAAAAGAAATAAACTCTAAAAGTGTGCAAGTTCAAATGCCACTACTATTTTGCCTTTTTCCGCAAAATAATGGTTATGTGCGGATTTTCATAAGTGCCACAACCCATGACAGTAAAATAGCTTAATATTGATTGCGTTGCTATCACCTAGATTAAACCTCAGGCTGAAGGAAGGCAATGCCAGGGTAACCACAAACCACGCTTAGCCAAGTAGCTAGCCCTACTAGGCTGGGAGAGGGCTCTCTCTGTAAGGACCTCAGCCAAGATGACTAGATTAGGAAAAGGATTTTAGGCTAGGTATAGTGGCAGAAATTTTTGGTTTGATTTTGAAGGGGTTTTGCTGGATCAGGAGGAGCTGGATAGTTTAGGCTAGGGAATTAGGTTAGAATTGCAGGGTGTTCAATGGGGCAAGGTAGGCATAGGCTTTAGCACTCTAGGGCTTGATGGGGTGATATGTTTAATACTGGTGAGAAGCTAAGAAGGGCATTTGAAAACCATGGATCCTTCCTAGACTGCAAAAAACATGAAATGGTGAATGGTTTCCAAAGGCAAAGCACTAATGCAATGAATTCTTCCTATCAAACTTGAAAAAGTTTAACTAGAAGAAATGTAATGCTTAATGCATACATAAAACATATAAGCATATAATCACAGAATAAGAAACTTTACTAAAACTCCATACCACAAGGATCCCATAAAAATAGTTGTAATTCTTATTAATCTCCTACTAAACTGCTTACAAATGGTGTACAATCAAAGTCTGAGCATCTAGCTTAGTCCAACCCTTTACAAAGAGAAAGAAGAAGAAGATATAGACAAGTATTCAACCTCCTCCCATCCTTAGGGGTCGAATACCTAAGATGAGGAGCTAATCTAACGAATACTGAACAAGAAACAGGAATATAGGCATCTCAACAACTTGCTTCTAAAAGTGGAAAACTTATTCATTTGAGCTCAAACTAACTCCTATAGCAATGAATCTATCCTCTATTACTATTTATCTATAATAATTATATTCCAAGTCATCATTTACAATTATAAATCATCCACCATGAGAGAGAATCCATGATTACACTCAAAAAACTGGAAAAATAGCAACCTTGAGCAAAACTTCCAAAAGCGCAGTGCCACTGGCCAAAAGAGTAGTGCCAATTTCAGGTCCCTTTTAGAGGCCTTCCCGGCATCCAAATTGAGCCCATGATAGCTCATTGGAAAGTTCTTCAAGTCTAATTTACAAAACACCTATAATTGCTGAATTTGAATCTCATTTGACCCCTCAAAACGTGATTCTCACAAAAATGCTTCTGTGTGTCCAAAAAGTGGCAGAAAGGTCATTTTTAGGATGTTTTTGATCTTTTGGTGGACCTGTTCTACCCCAAAAACTTTGAAACTTGCTAGGGTGCATGTCCTCATCACTCTAAATACAAAAATGCAAACCATTGCTTCATTGAGTGCCCCTAGAAAAAGCGCAGTGCCGATGGCGCTACGCTTCTAAGCAATTTTTTCTGTGTATTAAATTTCAAAATTTGCAAATGACATAATTTGCTCTAAATTTTCCCAAAATTGGTGAGAAGTACCATCATCAAGTGCTTTGATGAGCCAAGGAAGCTTCAACCAACATCCTAAGACTATCCTCCTCCCTTGTGTGGTTTTCTTTATTGCCTAGCTCTATCTGTTGAGGTGTCACTACCTGTGTTTTCCTCCTCCTCATAGTCTCGGTCATTGTTGAGTCTTGAAAATGTCATTCATTTCCATTACACTTTCACTATTATGTCCATTATATCACCTCCATTTCACTACTATGTCACCACATTCATCCCACTTTCATTATCATTTATGTTTTTCCAATCTTTATTAATTCTAAGCCTTTTAAGTGAATTTGTGGTTAAAAATTAGGAAATAATGTGCATATGCTTATACCTAACAAATGGGTTGAGATTGTTGACATGTGTAGGTTGAAAGGAGGCTTCTAGAAGACCCTTATGTGGCACTCTAAGGCCAAATTCGAATTTGAGTGAAAAGAATCATGGGATCATGAGGATATGTGTCACATCTCCTAATTGTATTGTAACTCTAAAAAGACATGTGTCTTATCAGTTCCTATTTTGATTAGGACTCTAGAGGTAGAGGGAGAGATTCATGGACTCTCATTAATGAGATGGCTTCTCATCTTTTTGTATAAATATGAGATCTCTCTCCTTCATTTGTTAGCTTATTCGTCCCAGCTTAGAGCTTAGCTTGGCTTTTAGTTCTTTAGCTTGGATTTTGTAGTTCTTCCTTGATGGCTTTTGAAAGCTTTGGAGAGCTTTGTTGTACTTTGTGATTTTGAAGAATTTGAATAAAGCTTTGGTGTTCCCAACATGGAACGAGATGTGAAGTAGATGTCATGGAACATATTAGAATGTAAGGTAGAGTAGGTTTCATTTTGTAATTTTGCTTTGATTTTATTATGTCATTTGATTGCTTTCAAGTTTGATAGATTAGATTTTTCATTCATGCAATTTTAATTCATGTAAGTGTGTTCAACCGGTTGATTGTAGATTAGTTTTTCTTTACATGTTTTTGCATCAAATAGTGACATGAGATTTGCCTCTCTGTTGACTTTTTTTTTTTTTTTTTTCTTTTCAATTTCAGTTATGCTTTAATTTCAGTCTTATTCATTTTCTTTGTTAGTTAGTTTAGATATTAAATTGCTCATGTCATTTTCAGTAACCTCCGAAAACCATAGCGAGACTAATGGCGAGGGATTGAAGTATGAGTGTGTAATTTGATATTAGTTTACCTTTCTGCAAATTAGATATTAAATAACTCATGTCATTTTCAGTTACCTCCGAAAGTCAGAGTGAGTCGAATAGTGAGGGATTGAAGTATGAATGCGTAGTTTGATATTAGTTTATTTTTCTACAAGTTAATTATTGAATTGCTCATGTCATTTTTAGTTACCTCCGAAAGCAAGAGCGAGACGAATTGTGAGGGATTGAAGTATGAATGTGTAGTTTAGTATTAGTTTTATTTTCTGCAAATTAGATATTGGATTGCTCAAGTTGTTTATGATTACCTCCAAAAGCCAGAGCGAGTCGAATGGTGAGGGGTCAAAATATGAGTTGATGTAATTTGATTTTAGCTTTACTTTACTTGCAATTTTTGGATTCCTTTGAGTGCAATAGCTTAAATTTTATTTCCGTATTTAGACGAGCAGCAAAGACAGTGATTTCATTATCAATATTTCATCTTTTGTTTGATTTAAAGTAGCTGCATATTTACACTTTTGTTTAAGTACTAATTCCATCAATAACATGTTTTGAGATCTTTTGAAGAGCTAAGTTTTGGAAGTTACCATTAAGGACAAACCTTGTCTTGAGATCTACATCCATACTTGACCTTTAAAAGTTTCTTAAGACCTTAAAATAGGATTTCCATCTGCATTAGACACTTTAGGAGATCAACAAAAACAAAACCCCAAAACAAAATAAAATCTATAAAACAACGAAGTTAGAAAAATGTTAACTAAGCACATATGGTGCATCACACTTCATCAGTTTATGATACCCGGATTGATAATTTATGTAGAAAAATTTAAGACGTTAAATTGACTAAACATTTTGGCGCCGTTGCCGGGAAAGTGTAATTAAGAGACCTTATTTCTTACATCTAAAAAAAAATTTAGTATGCTCTCCTCCTGCACCTTGTGTGATCTGGAGGATCAGAAAAAGGATTGTTATGTAAAAAAAAATATTAATAATTCTTGAGTATGCTCTCCTCCTGCACTTTGTGTGATCTGGAGGATCAGAAAAAGAATTGTTATGTTAAAAAAAAAAAAAGGAGACAAAATAAACTTCATCATTTCAATTGATTCAAAAAAAAAAAAAAAAAAATTGAAACCCAACTGCTTTGATAGGTTCAAATTGTCCAAAATTGATTGGTTATGGTTTGTAGTGGTCCTCAAAACATTGTATCCTGTTTTAATATGGTTTTGCTACTTAGCTGCGGAATGTGGCCTGATTCCGCAGCTAGTTGAGAATTCCGCAGCTGATTTCAAGGTTTAGCAAGTTACAGACGTCCAATGAACAAACTGACCACATGGGCATCTCCAGCATTGTCCCGACATGGATCCTATCCTATTCACCCAGCTCAGATCAATAAAAAAACCAGCCTAAGGCCTTAGTCAAAGTCCTGTTTTTAGCATGTTTTCCTTGAAGACTTTCCTGCCTGAAATTGAAAATCATTAATCATGTTTATGGCTATCTTGAATCATAGCTTTCACTGTGGCCTTAACAAGAAATATGCATCCCTGTCCAAGCCTTGGCCCTGAAACAAACCTGCAAGAACATTTGTGAAAAAAAAAAAAACAAAAAAACAAAACAAAAAACAAAACAAAACAAAAAACAAAAAACCATTATTTTGTTTAATGAAATGTATATGTATATTTTTAACTTTTGAAATTATAATATATAATTTATTAACAAAACAATTCAATTAAAAAAAAAAAAAAAACATTAAAAAGAATATAATAAATTTTATTATTTTGTTTACTAAAATATATGTGTATCTTTAATTTTTGAAAACATAACATAAGTAATTTTATTAACAAAATAAAAATAAAATAAAAAATAAAAAATAAAATTATGTTTCATACAATAAAACAATCTCTGCATTTCTTGAAGTTAAGCATCAGACCTTGATCTCTCGAGCCGAGCCAGCTAGAAAGAACTGCATGCAAGTCTAATGCTTAACATATGCAAGTCAAACCTGACTGACTTTGATTTCACTTGAACTCGTAGTTGAATAAAAAAAAATTGATTTGGTTCTAGAGAGGACAAAGAAGGAAGCCCACGGCCCAAAGGTGCTCTTTCAGCCATCCCTGCGCTTGTCCTTCAGCCATGGCCAGTTTTCTAGCTCGGAGTAGCTTTGATGTGCCTGAAACCACAACCATCTGAACTTATTGATGAAAATAGAACTTCAATAATGGAACAAGTTCATCGAAATTCACTGATTCATACTCTATGAGTACGTCTCAAAACAATTTTTCTCTCTGAAATCAATTTCACAGCCGAAAAGTAGCAACTCAGGAAAAAACGTAAAACACAAAAAAAACGTCTAACTTCAAACGCACTATTTTCCCAAACGGAGGTGAATTGTAAGAAAATAAAACATGGGTTTTTTCGCCAGCTGGGTCAATTAGATAACCCAGAAACCGTTTGAAGAAATTTGTGGCAGTCTGGGAGAAATCCTCAGTTCTTTGGATCTCATTTTTGCAGGCCGCGGGGAAAAAACGGGATTTAAATTAATTAACTGATAGTTGATTTAATTTAGCTGCTTTCGATTTGAAATAATGGTGTGTTGATGATTAACCATTTGTTGATTTTTCCACCCGTCTAACACTTGCTCTACCACGTCTTCCACCCTTTGCCACCACGTCTTCTGCCCTTAATGCCACCTGTTTGCAATTCATTAACCCTTGTTAACAACAATTCCAATTTAAGACGACTCTCCATTACGTGATCTGGTTGGGTACGGCTCTTCACAGCATCACTCTGTTTTCAATTGATGATTACGGTATTTGGAATCTTGTCTAGGATTACTGCCAGTTTTCTAATGACTAATGACAAAATCCGCAGCCGTTTTATAAACGTGCTTGCATCCATTCTACAGCCACCCAATTTTAAAAACTGTCGAATGCACTTTCTTCCCCTACTGTTCTTTTGACCTCACGGCTTCACTTCCACCGTGCTCACATAAGCCTTCAACCCATTTTGTTCTATATTCCGCTTCATTATGTGTACCTGTTCTCTGATATCTGCTTACAGTTGCTGGTCTCCTTCATAAACGTTGACCATCTCTGCTAATTCAGACAAGTTTTAAAGAACAGAAGGAAGGATGGGACGGTTGTTGAGGGTAGAAACTTGAGTTAAATTGAGTTACATCCTCCACATTTTTTTTCTTCTTTTCCACACACACAGCCACTCCATTTCACAGTATTTTCTACACTATGTTTTCATTAGCTGCGGAATCCAGCCACTTTCTGAAGCTAATTCAACTTTCCGCAGCTAGTACAACTTTCCGCTGCTGTTTTTATTAAACTCTAGGTTGCAGGTGTCATCAAGCAAAACAAGCCACATGGGTAGCTGGGGGAATGTCAGTACATGGATGGTGTCCTATTCATTTGATCCAATTTGATGAAAAAGACCCCAGTAAAAGAGAAGTCAAATTGTGTGTTATCACTAAATCGCCACACTGAGTCGCCTCACTAAGTCGCCACACTAAGTCGCTGCCTATCAAGAAAAAAAATAATAATTTTGAATCAATGAAATAAATAAGTTATTTGCTAACTTTTCTGAAGGCATTGTTTAATTTTGGACTGATGATGAAAGATGAATGTCTAACTTTGTATTCAAGATTTTTAGCTACAGAAACCGTGCACATTCTGGAGCTGAAGTCCAAATCCGCAGACTCAAAAAAAACCTCATTGCTCAAATCAGCCTAACTTTTTCATACGAAATCAGATTTTGATGATTTAAGTACCATTGGAAAGATATCAACAAGATATACACAATGAAAAATCCATCATTAGAGTTTGAAATGGAAAATAATGAAATAAATTGCTGAAAAGATGCAACATTCAACTTGTGGCACCAATTCCAAAGCAGGTATAAATTCTTTTGATTTTTCCTTTGAGAACTTGTTTCATTAATACAAATTTTTATTTTTGTGTGTAAATATCATAACTAGAGAGATTGATCACCTCTCTCATTTGATAATCTTACATTCCATTGCAGAAGAAGTATTAGTTTTGTTGCAGGTTCTTGAAGGAAGGACAAATAACTACAAGGGAATGGTGTCTCTCTAAGAGACCAATTTGTTTCATAAGAGGATGATCAACAATAAATAGAAAATATGTTGATGCCAAATCAGATCCAAACACTTGAAAAAATTTCAGATACTATTGTTTCCATCACATCCATACTTCATAATAAACCACTCACATCATTTCACTTCATACTTTCCATTTACATTCACACACACTTTCCATCTTTTTTTGTCCATTCATAATCCACAAATAAAAGCAAGAGGCTCATTCACATGCTTATTGCCCATTGCCATTTCTGCTCTCCATTGTCGTCTTTCATTTTCATCTTCCATTTCCTGTCATTTTCATTCCGCAAATAAGTCCTGCTTCAATGCAAATTATTGAGTCCATAGTCCTTTGAGTCTAATTTCTTTGTAAAAATACCTTGAGGCTTGCATGTCTTAATGGCAAGTCCTCATGCTGATAAACAATGGGAATACATTAATGTCCCTTGTTCATTAGATCTTCTAGGTGACTCAACATCAACAAATTCATTCGTACCTAGCAAGATGTGTTTGGGCACCTTGACTCTCATTATCATCAACGGTGAGAGTGCTCGTGTTGACTAGTGGCATCCATTAATGGCCACTAAGCCAACAATTTCCTACTATGTTCGACATCAGAACATCTTTTCACATAGTAGGAATTGTGCCAACGATTTTTGAAGACATGAAGACTACTATTTTCAGCATTTTGGAGCAGATTCAGCAAGTTTTAGTAGAAGCAATAAAAAGTCATCTTATCTCTTTATGCATGACTCCTCTTGTTCAGCCACTTGAAGAAGAATATGATCATAATTTTGCATCCACCACACATACAACTCATCCATTCCAAAGGGTAAGTGAAGGTACGTCATTTTCTAACTTTTGACTATAGAATTCCATAAAAAGCTAGAATGATAATTGTTGGAAAAACATTTCTCTTCCTCATTTCATAAAATTGCCAATACCATCAATTGGGGGGGAAATACATTCATCTTCATATTTTGTCATATCCATATCATATTCTGGAGCCCACATACTTCCAACATATATTAATTATTACATTGTTATTATGAGCATACAATGGCTTTTGAAAAAGTGCTTAAAGGATAAATTGGATATAAACAAAATCATGGTTGTCACACAAGAACCAACCATCATGCAATCCAATAAAGATATACTTTGCAACAATAATCAAAATATCATTATGCAAAGTTCAAAGATCAAAATAGAAGGCAACAACAAAAAATGGTTGTAACACAAGAACCAACCATGTTGCAACTCAAGTAAAACACTTTGCAGAAATATGAAGTTATCAAATGATATCATGCAAAGTTAAGCCAAAGCTCAAAGATCAAAAGAGTTAATGTAATATATATTGCATGAGGACATGCAATAGCTTTAGTTGGGGGGTATGTTGAGTCTTGAAAAATGCCATTCATTCCCATTACACTTTCACTATTATGTCCATTATATCACCTCCATTTGACTACTATGTCACCACATTCATCCCACTTTCATTATCATTTGGCCACATTTATGTTTTTCCAATCTTTATTAATTCTAAGCCTTTTAAGTGAATTTGTGGTTAAAAATTAGGAAATAATGTGCATAAGCTTATACTTAACAAATGGGTTGAGATTGTTGACATGTGTAGGTTGAAAGGAGGCTTCTAGAAGACCCTTATGTGGCACTCTAAGGCCAAATTCGAATTTGAGTGGAAAGAATCATGGGATCATGAGGATATGTGTCACATCTCCTAATTGTATTGTAACTCTAAAAAGACATGTGTCTTATCAGTTCCTATTTTGATTAGGACTCTAGAGGTAGAGGGAGATATTCATGGATTATCATTAATGAGATGGCTCTCATCTTTTTGTATAAATAGGAGATCTCTCTCCTTCATTAGTTAGTCTTTTTAGTCCCTAGTTTTTAAGATTGTAGTTCTTCCTTGATGACTTTTGAAAGCTTTGGAGAACTTTGTTGTACTTTGTACTTTTGAAGAATTTGAATAAAGCTTTGATGTTCTCAACATGGAAGGAGATGTGAAGTAGATATCATAGAGCACATTAAAATGTAAGGTAGAGTAGATTTCATTTTGTAAATATTGCTTTGTAGAATGTAAGGTAGAATAGATTTCATTTTGTAAATATTGCTTTGATTTGATTTGATTACTTTCAAGTTTGATAGATTAGATTTTTCATTCATGCAATTTTAATTCATGCAAGTGTGTTCAATTTTGCTTTGATTTCATAGGTGGCAGAGGGCCCCTGCCTTGTATAGTTGTCATTTAATTTTGCATTTAATTTTGTTATGCTTATGTATATTAGTTGTACATAAATTGCTTTCAAGTTGATTGTAGATTAGTGATGCACATAGCCTTTTAATGACTAATGACATGATAGAATCATCTTGTCCTTTTGCTGAAGCAGCAAGGATATTGGGTCTCATAGTCACTAGCTCATTGTTTGGTTATTGCATTTTATTTTGATTGAACTAATGACATGATAGAATCATCTTGTCCTTTTGCTGAAGCAGCAAGGATACTGGGTCTCATAGTCATTAGCTCATTGTTTTGTTATTGCATTTTATTTTGATTGAACTAGTTGTATATTTACTTTAGAAAACCAACAAGGACAAAAACCCAAAAACAACATAAACTATAAAACAAGGAAGTAAGAGAAAGGTTAAATAAGCACATATAGTGCACCACACTTCATCAGTTTACGATACCCGGATTGATAATTTATGTAGAGCAATTTAAGACATTAAATTGACTAGACAGTACCAGATCACGTTGAACCTGAAAAAGTGCTTGTTTTGTGTCCCCTTTGGGATTTTGCTAGGTCATGTGGTATGCAAGAAAGGACTCATGGTGGACCCTACTAAGATCATGGTAATAATCAATTTGGAAGCCCGAAGAAGTGTTAAACAGTTGTGCACAATACTGGGCCATACTGGATATTATCGGAATTTCATCAAAGATTATGCCCAGATTACTGCACCGATGGAGAAGATGCTAAAGAAAGATGCTACATTATTGTGGGATGAAGAATGCGATGTCTAGATGTCTTGAAGGAAAATATGGTCACCGGATCAATATTGGTCTTCCTGAATTGGAAGAAGGAATTCCATGTTCATGTTGATTCCTCGTGTATTATGTTGGGATAAGTGTTGACATAGGCTGGTGAAGGAGAGATGGATCATCCTATGGAATTTGTTATAAGTTATCAAAGGCCGAGAAGAACTACTCAATGATAGAGCATGAGGGATTAGCTATTGTATATGCGCTCCAAAAATTTTGACACTATATATTGGGCGGACATTTCAAGATGTACACACACCACTCCATTTTGAAGTATCTAGTCAATAAGCCTGTGTTGGGGGGGAAGATATGACGGTGGCTATTGTTGTTTCCAGAATATGACTTTGAGGTAATTTTCAAGCCAAGAAGGTTGAATGCAAGACCTGACCACTTTTTGCTTATTCAAACAAGGGAGGAGCCTACTAATTTTGAGGAAGGTCTTCCCAACACGCATCTCTTCATGATGCACATAGTGGACAACTATTTTGTGGATATGATCCACTTTTTGACCATTGGGACAACTCTAGAAGGCTATACCAGTTAGCAGAAGAAAGAACTGGTAGTACGCGGGGTTGATTTCTCAGTAATTATCGGACATTTGTATAAGATGGAATCGGACAAGATACTCTGAGGGTATGTGCTTGATTTTGAAAGAAAAAACATCCTTGCGGAGGATTATGGAGGAGCTCTAGGAGGGAATTTTGCGTGCTGGGTTGTGGTGGCCTACACTCCATAAAGATTCCAAAGCATATTATGAGGCATGTGATTCATGTCAAAGAATGGGAAGGCCATCGTGAAGGGATGGAATGCCTCTGAATCCTCAGGTGTCATTACAGCCATTTAAGAAATGGGATATTGAATTTGTAGGACCAATTCAGCCTCCCAGTAAGAAAACAAGTGCATGCTACATCATCAACATGACAGAGTATTTAGCCAGATGGGCAGAGGCATAGCCTATAAAGGATTTTACAGGGGCTACAAGAGCTAAATTTTTGTTTGAGTACATGCTAACCTGGTTTGGGTGCCGAAACGTGTTGGTGAGTGATCGCGGTATGCACTTCCTCAATGAAACGATCAACGCACTGAAAGACAAGTTCCAGGTTTATCATCAAAAAAGTACACCATATCATACTTAGGCTAATATAACATTGGAGGCCTTCAATAAGATATTGGAGAATGCACTCACAAATATTTGCAATGTGCAACAAAATGATTGTGACGTGTGTGTACCGACAGTATTATGGGTGTGCAAGACTACTTGCAAAAAAAAACAGGTTAGACACCTTTCTGGTTGGTCTATAGCATAGAAGTTGTGATGCCTATGTAATATATTGTGCCTAGTCTATGCATAAAAACCTTCACAGGTATGGTGGACCATGGAGCTTTGGAAGAATAGCTCACGCAATTGATGGAGCTCAAAGAGGACAAATTCTTAGCTGGAATTCTTCAGCAAGTACCGAAGGAACATGAAAAGGCATGGCACGATCGACACATCAAGATGCACACATTTAAGGTAAATGACTTGGTTTTATTATATGATAGTAAGTTCACTAAATTTCCAAGAAAGTTTCAGATGCATTGGTTGGGACCATATGTCATCATCGAAATCATAGATGGGGGCGTGGTTCAACTCACAAAGCTGAATGAAGAACCTTTCCATGGAAAAGTGAATGGGAGCAAGTTAAAGATGTACATAGGGGATCCAACTCAATGACTACATGACGACAACAAAGTCTTAGTTCTCCAGGCCACGACAAGGGAGTGCGGGATTATAAACTATACTACCTAGTTTGTAGAGATAAGCAACATAGGAACTGAGCAAAAAAGGTTGATGTCACAGTATCAGAAGGCGTGCAAAGGGAGTTGTGCTATGAGGGGACATATCATGCAATACAACCAGAAAATGAATGTTACAGTCATTGTTCATGATTTGACAGCTAGGAGACGGTTAAGAGGAGCAGGGGGGCGACATTGAAGGTTGAAATCTTTGAATATCTACCACAAAATCGATATTTATGGATGAATTTTGGGGGGAAAGGTCAGATTTGAATTCAAATTCACCTATAAATTACACGTGGCCATCCAACAGAGAACACTTTGCATCCTTAGAATTTTTGAGTTGTGCTTTCCGCTGTTTACAAATCCTCAGTTTTTCGCAGATTTGGTCACAAGCTCTGTGTTTGATACTTTACCTAAGGATACCTAGCAGTTTATTCTCAGCATTATGTCAAGACCAGGTGAGACTACAAGCACTGAAGGAATTGTTCCCTCCGAAGAAGCAACTCCAAAAGCGGTGAGCATTGAGGCTTCGGCTCCTGTGCCTATGGTGCCAAGGTCGCCTAGGCCAAAACCTACACCAGTGCGTGAAAACCCCAAGCTGAAGAAAGATAACCAGAAGGGACCAATTCCATTGCGTGAGTCGCCAAGAAAGCACTCTACTACCCAGGCCTAGAAGAAATATAAGCTTCTAACGAAGGATAAGGAAAAGGTGGTAGATTTAAAGGCTGAAGAGGGGATGGAGGATATAGATGTTGAGGGCGTGGAGTGCATCTCCAAGTTGCCAGATTATGTACCTCCACGTAAAGGAAAGTTGAAGGTCACCATAGACCCAAACGTGGAAAAATTACTCATTAATACGCCCCTCCTACTAGAAAGCATCACCTTTGAAGGCCCATACCTAGCGTAGATTCCCCATTTAAAAATGGAATACTGGAATTTAGCTAACCTTGAGAGGTTCCCCCACCTCGCAATGGAGAATCACATGGAATGAGTGTATTACAAAGAATCAGGTGTCACTTCATTGAAGCTAGTTGAGTGGATTCATGGGGTAAATCAATCGGGGTTGCTGAACTTGCTGTTGGTACCCCACTATCACTCCTCCAACATCAATATCAACAACGTAAAGAAACTACTAACTCTTGTGTGTTAAGAAATTTACTGCATAACATAAATAATCACTGAGAGGAATAAATATAAAAATAACCAGCAACAACCATAAACACATAAACACAAATTTTTATCCCTGAAAACCCCAAATCCGGGGAAAAACCCAACCTAATAAGATCTTATTAGCATTGGCCAAAACCCTGGCCAATCCGATCAAGTGAGCCTTCGCCACTCACCTCCACGTCTTGCATTACAATGATGTCCTTCCAGCCTTTTATAAGCTCCATTACATATAATACCACGAGCAGAATACTATGGGTGCAGAATACCATGTCCCCCAAAACCATCACTGTTTAACCCAGTCAACTTTGACTCTATCCCAAGTCAAGTTTACTAACATGGTGCATGATGGGTGTTTATGGTTGAGCACATCTATCCCCCTCATGGACATGCTTATCCATTGGATCACACTCCTGCAAAATTCAAGATTGAATCCAGCCAAGGAGTTTGGCAAAAAGACCAGTGAGCGAGACTTGGTAGAAAATATGAAGAAGAAATTTTACCTAGTCAAGAAGCCATGCGGGTACTCCATAATGTTCATCAACGACCCCACGATGCAAATTTCCATGCATATATTAGCAGGCAAAGTCAGGAGGAAATGTTGCATAGATGAAGAGTAAGAAGGAGGCAGCAACACATGCAGTCCAAAAGTTGGATGAGAAGCGAAGGAAGGAGACCGAGGAGAAGGCCTAGCTGGAAAAGTAGCGTGTTGGAAAGTAGCAGGCTGAACAGAAATAGCATGACTCTGATTGAAGCGATAAATCCCCTTCACCCCAAACTTAGGAAGAAGAACAGTTAGAGCATAGTAGTGGTGGTGATGAAGGACAAAGCACTCCATTCCGGGTGAAGAGGTATAGGGAACAGCAGAAGGAGGGGCCTCGAAAGAAGTCAAAAGTGATGAAGCCACCACTCGATCCCATTACACTCATAGAAGGTGACCACGATGAGATTGGGGATAAAGTGTGTGACACCACTGCGGAACTATTGTATAATTTTGAACAACAACACCTGCAGTCACTAGGTACTATTCAGAAGGATCTGCGTGAACTCTAGATCCATACCAGTAGGATCTAGGTGGTCGTCGGATAGGTGAGCGCCGCACAGACGAGTCTAGCACCAAGGACCACTCGGGCTACCTAGATGGTCAAGTTAGTGGATATTCGAGCAGTTGTGCTGCCAGAAGAGTTATTGAGCATGGAATCAGCTAATGACGAGGTCATTGTGAGTACTCTGAAGAACATCAGTCTCAACCTTAAAGTGCTCCCCAACGTATATCTTCACACGTTGCAAACAAGTGTGACAGTGAAGTTATGAACACGAGAGAAGTGTGCTCTTAGCCTAATAAGTGAATATCAGGTGAACAATGAGTAAATGTTTGTTGAAAAGACGGTCACCCTAAAGGCAAAAGAGACGATCCAAGGGTAGAGTGCCCAACTGGAAGCCGCGGTTGTAGAGTCTTGCAAGACAGTGTCAGATTTGCACATACCTGAGGAGGCACTTCTTGAGGCAAAGATCAGGAAACTTGCAGTGGGTGTCCACGATGGTATGACAGAGGTGGCCCAAGTTCAGTTGGATCTCAACATGAAAATCACAGAATTGGAGCTCAAGTCACATCCTTCGACCTTGCTAGAAGTTAGGGAACAATGTGAAGCTGCTGTTAAGGATGGGATCATTACTATGGATGTCACGGTTGTGGACTGGACAATGTTGTTTGTGTAGGCCATGGAAGCAGTGACGACCCTACAAGAAGATCCCAACTTGCATAGATTAAGAAAAGAGATCTGCAAGCTTCAGCACCAGTACGATGAAGTTCAGGTGATAGCGCGCTCGGTGGCTATAGTGCAGCACCTTGCCAAGTTGCAGGAGGGGAAGCAAATCCTTAAGGCACTTTTGGATCCTTAGTTGGAAGAAGCCTACCAAGTCTCCACCAACATACAGGAAAAGTTTGCCGACCTTCAGCTTACACAAAAGAAGATCAAGCAGGATAGCAAGACTAGCCAAAGAATAGCTGGTTGAATAGATGAAGCAGGGAATCATGTAGAGTGCGACTGAAGTAGTAGTGGTGCGGAGTTGGGGGATATTCGCGATAAGATCTCTGCACCAACCGATTGACTCGAGAGCGAATCATGGTCTTTGTGTTGGGGGCCTATTGGGATGGGGTCCCCTGGGAGTGTATAGCTAGTTAAGAGTCAAAAAGGGTTTTACCCTTCTTTTATGTAACTTGAGTCATTTTTTGAAGATCTACCCATGGTCTGTGGACCATGGGATTGTATAAATAGTTGTGTTTTAGAGAGTCTTAGGCACGAAGATAATATATGGGGAATGTAATGGGTCAATAGAAGGAATATCGAATTAGAAGTCTTAGAGGAGGAAAAGGCTCTGCAGCATAGTCTGCAGAGGCCTAGAGTAGTGTCTGCAGCTGAGTATGTGGACCCCTACAACTGAGTGCGCAGGGAAGTTTTGAGTCTGTAAACCTTTGTTGAATATCAATAAAGAGGATTGCTATAGAAGTTCTTATGTTTAGTCCTTTACTTCTCTTATGTATGAATGTGCTATATGCTATGATAAATGATGGTTTTATAAGATAATGATGTATTGATGTGCGACCTTACTTGATCTATATTGGTATCTGAATGAAATTAATGTTGAGTGATTACATGAAGATCATAACTCTTTCTGTCAAAGTTATCGAACACTTACGTA
Source organism: Pinus taeda (assembly GCA_000404065.3). NCBI lineage: Eukaryota > Viridiplantae > Streptophyta > Pinopsida > Pinales > Pinaceae > Pinus > Pinus taeda. Next base: position 106,666 of record APFE030365440.1, read on the forward strand.
ATGCTAAGTAATTACTGATCCAAGGGTAATCTAAGATGCATGTAAGTAGCTAGTTGACCTATTCAAGGTCTGTCAAAGTCAGCCATAGACCTTCAAGGAGGTCTAGAGTCCGCTTAAGGGAAGTTACAATGCTAGGCTGTAGGAGCATAGAAGTCTACGCGAAGGAAGACATAGGTAGCCAAAAGGACATCACACTGATCTCCGGGTGCGGAAACTTGGTTCCAACATCCCCCCATACTGCTTCAGGTGAGACTTCAGTCTGTGCAATTTGGATGATGCCGAAAGGGCCAGTAGTGTACGGATTTTTTTGGTGCAACTAACTCTGAACATGGTTCAACAAACCCTAAGCCAACACCAAGCAATTACGCATTCATCGATTTTTACCACAAATATGTATTTCCTATACATGTAAAATCCCAAAAAAATATACAGCTACTTCCCTTTGTCCCTTCATCCATTTTAGTAACGCATATGATAAAGAATATAAATACACTAAAGTAGTTCCACACATTATAATTTCTATTTCATACATAGAAAATAAATAATATGTTCACAATTTTCATCAAACCAACAGTTAATAACTCTACATAAATTCTAATTGGGTTTATAACTGGAACTGTGCTTGGGAGAAACACCTTCCACCCAACCATGAACCGATCCCCCAGTTCTCCCAGAGTAAAGATTTGTTGACAAAGGAAGCAACAACCTCTTGTGATTCCACTTAATGTATTTTTGACAATACTTCCCTAGCATATTTTTCCTTAGCGTTGTCCCACCTTTCATCGGTCTGCTAATTCACTAAATTAGGCTTTCCTTATTTTTTCAAAAAAGGTATTTTTTTTAGTTAAAGCCCGCTTTTATCTCCTGTGGTGCTTTATTCACCCTTACTCGGTGCTTTTATACAACTAAGTGTTTTAATATATTTTATCTCTTGTTGTATCAAATCTTATTAATCAACCCCTAGGGATTTTTAGGAGGGATTTAAAGCAATATTGTCTTTATCTTGTCCACCAATATTGGTTTCGAGATCTTTTCAAGGATCTCTTACTCAAGTGTTTCTTTCCCAGGTAATTTCAAGTTTTCATTTTCTTTAATACAATTCATTTATTAAATCATCATACTTTATCATTCATTTTAATTCAAGTCCACCATGGCTTTCTAACTATCACAAATAGAAATAGTTCAACCTAAAAACAAAAAGATATTTACACAGAAATAGAGGGGTCTTGCATCTTTCCCCTCTTTTTAAATTAACACCATCCTCGGTGTTCATTTTTCATTTTATTCATACTTGAACAATGTTTGGTAATCTTATTTCATTTTATCCTCCCGCTCCCAAGTAGCCTCCTCAGGTTTAAAGTGCCTCCACTGCACTTTAACTCGAGTGATGACTCAATTCCAAAGAAAGATATCTTTTTGATCTAAGGTGTGGAGGGGCTCTAGTAGGAAATTTCCTTCAGGTTCCACCTATATCAAATTCCAGTCGATCATGTGAGAATTATCATGAACATATTTCTTTTGGTTTTCTCCTGCAGCTCCTCACATATACTCCCATTAACACATGTGCATGCCTACTTAAGGCATTCACTATTTTATTTTCTTTACCTTTTATGTGTTTAATTTCAAGCTCGAACTCACTAAGGAAAGCAAACCACCTTGTTTGTCTAGCATTTAGATCTGGTTGACAGAAAAAAATATTTCAAGCTGATATGATATGTCACAAAAGTTAATTTCTTTCATAAAAGGTAATGCCTCCACATCTTTAAAGCATGTATCACTCCAACCAATTCTAAATCATATACAACATAGTTATTCTCATGTGTGTTCAGTTTCCTAGACTCATAGGATACTACAACATTTTCCTTCATCAACACTCCCCCAAGCCCTTCCATACAGGCATTACTACAAACAATCAAACTCTTATTTAGGTCAATTTTAATAAAGGAAATACTGTCAGAAGTCGTTTTAACTTGTCAAAACTTTCCTGAGATTTGGTTGTCCACTCAAACTTAGTTCCTTTCTTCTGTAATGAAGTAATGGGGTAAGCCAAATTTTGAGAATACCTCTATAAATCTTTGATAATATCTTGTGATTCCCATAAATGAGCAAATTGCTGACACATCCTTAGGTATGGGCCAATTCATAATAGCCATAACCTTTTCAGGATCAAGAGATAGTCCCTCCTTGGAAATGATGTGACCCAAAAACTATATCATGTCTTTGTAAAACTCACATTTGTTAAGTTTAGCATATAGTTGATGTTCTCTTAAATTTTGTAACACCAATTTCAAATGTTCTCTGTGCTCTTCTCCATTTATGGAATACACTAAAATGTTATGTACGAATACTAGCACAAACCTATCAATGTATTTGTTGAGTACATTATTCATTAAAAGCATAAAGGTTGTTGGTGCATTAGTGAGACCAAAGGGTAACACTACGAACTCACAGTGACCATATCACGTTCTAAAATGTTTCTTACGAATATCTTCATACTTTATCCGTAGCTGGTGATAGCCAGTCCTTAAATCAATCTTTGAAAATATAGTTTCTCCCCTCACTTCATGGAACACATCATCAATTCAAGATAGTGGGTATTTATTTTTTACAGCTAACTTATTCAATTGATGATAATCAATGAACATTCTAAATGTTCCATCCTTTTTATTAACAAATATTACTGCTTCCCCCCACCCATGGTGAGACATTAGTTCTGATGTAACTATTATCTAATAATTCATGTATCTGCGTTTTTAGGTCTAGTAACTCTAGTATGCTCATTCAATAAAGAGCTCTAAACACAAGGGTAGCACCTGATACTAAATCAATGGAGAAATATATATGTATCTATGAGGGGGTAAACTTGGGATTTCCTCTGGAAAAACATCTTCGAATTCACTGATGACTGGTAGGGTCTCTAAATTTTCCTTTTATGTTTTCTATTAGTTGTTTCCAGCTTCACCATTATATCTGGCATCCCTTTTCTTGCATTCCTTTTCAATTGTAAAGCTAAAATTTGTCTAACTAATATTGGTTCTAGCTTACCTCTAATTAACTCGGTTTTCCCATCTTGACCAATACAACTCACTATTTTCTCCAAATAGTTTATAAAAACTCCCTATTTCTCTAACCAGTCCATGCCTATTAATATATCATAGGATCCTAAAGGAATAATGTTTAGATGTGCTTCTGTGGGGTAACCATTTAGGTCAATGAGACATTGTCTTATTTTACTGATTACATTTCTTTTGGTACGAGTTGCTAAGTGTACCAACCATGCATTCTTGAATTTTTCATATTTTAATTTACATTTATCCATAATTTGGGGACTAATATAACTTAAACTAGTCCATGAATCAATTAAAACATAAATAGATTGGTTTAAAATGTTACCTTAAATCTCAATCATGGTATGTTGGTGCTCAATTTATTTGTCCTGTAGTGTGGCAATGATCTTGGGAATATTTCTAGCAACACCATTCACAATTGTTGCTTCATGGAGCGCTTGAATATTTTGAATAAATCGTGGATTATGCAGATAGCCCCTTAATAATTGTGTTTCACCACAACCCCAACACTTCAGTGTTTCTCTTTTCTTGATCGCACTGCACTTTTTCTTGTTCAGTTCCATGGGTTTTGACCCAGTGTGAGACTGTGCCAGCTGATTTACACTTCCGTTGTTGAATTTATTCCTATGATGATACTTTTCAAAATTCTTAAGATAAGGAGGTTTCTATCTTTTTTTACTCATTAGAGACTTGGTTATGTCCTTACTTTACCATGGTTTTAATACTTGACCTCTATTCTTGAACTACTAATAACACAATTTGGTTTTCCTTACTACCTCATCCATTGAATTATGATTGTCTAATTCAATCCTTTCTTTGTAAGGGGTTGGTAAACTGTTCAAAAATCAGTGTACCTTGGATTTATCTTCTTTAATATAGGGAACATACCGTAATAAGTTTGTAATTTTTTCTACAAACTCATCTATAGTTAATTGTCCCAAACTCAACTCATGAAATTACTAAGAAAGATCATCATGGTATCACTCACTCAGGTACTGAGACTTGAACTATTTTCGAATTTCTCCTAAGAAAATGTCTTCTCTTCCAAGAGTTGTAAACTTTTGGCCTCTTCCCACCAAAGAGTATTTTTTCTCTGTAACTGGTAAATAACCAGTCTAGCTTTCAAATTACTCTCATACTAATATCGCTGAAGATATGTTTTCATGTTAAGAAGTCATGCTTCCACATCTTCATCATTTTCCTTATCAAAAGAAGGGGGTTTTATTTTCCTAAACTCTCATTAGAACTCCATTTCCTTCTTTTCTTTCTATGATTTCAGATATTTCATTCCCGATTTACCTCCACTTTCATACTTCCTTGACTTGACTTCAACCTTTTTCATCTTAAGGCCTTCTAATTATATGCTTCTATGGCTATAATTTTGGTCAACTCTCTTATCATCCTCTTATGTTCTTCACTAGACTTTAGTAGGCATTCATTACTTTGTTTGAGGTAAGTCAATTGTTTTTGTAGTTTTATGATAACCTCCATAAACTGAGAGGTTTGTGGGGTACTTCCACTCCCCAACTCAATGTGTAATGCTTCCCCAACTGTAATGGCTAGTGGGGAATTTTCAGCCATTCTGTTATGGCCTACTTCACTCTGGTACCTTATAAACAATACATTATGTTATCAATAATAATAATTACACTTCTACACATATTTCATTTAAATGTGATGGTCCCTTCTAAGCCTAGTGTTGAACTTGCCTTTGATACCATTTGTAACAGTCCTCCATCTATATAAAAAAAATCTATAAATAATCTTCCCACATTCCCTTATAATGTGTGTTCAATTCCTACCTTTAATTTCCTTGTAGTTTTCTTTCCCATGATCGCATTAATCATTTCCTTAGTTTATGAGAACATCATGTTGTCTATTTTTTATATGTATACGTATAGAATGATGGTGTTAACAATTCTTGTTCAATTTATTTATTATGTGTAATCCTAGGCATATGGTTGAGAAGAAATATGCATTGTGAACATGTCATTTTATTTATGAGGTTGTTTGAGGATTTCATTTCATAATGTAAAAGCCAAGGACCACGATATACATAATGAGGTGTGAATGTTGTTATAAATCCTTATGCTTAATTGGGTAAATGATGTGAATTTTAACTTTGGTGTTTCTAATTATGCATTATGAGAGAGTATGGTCACATTGAGAGAAGTAACCCCCTTCCCACCTCACCCACCACCGCCTTCTTTATTAGCACTTATTACTTATTTATTTTATTCTATTTCTTCAACAGGTTTGGCACTAAACCTAGGTTCCTCTTTTGTAGGTACCTCTAGCCCCTACATATTCAAGGGTTTTTCTCTTGGAAATTCCAATGATGGTTCAAATGTTGTCATTGATGGGCTAAATTCTCTCACTCATGCGATGTTGGTTATTTCACTTCACCTCGGCTTCTCAACGTAGTGTTTCACGCATAAGGAGATAATGATGCTCTTTCTCCTGTAAGGTGTATTTTTTTCCTTACTAGTGTCGTTAATGGTTTCCTTTGGTTCTTTCTGGTCTGATCACAAACTTGAAAACTAAAACCTTTATTGTTATTGGGTTCATTTTTGTCTATTTCCTGTATGTAAATATTTAAGAGGGAATTACGCCTTTCACTAGAACACGACTCATACTTCCACTAGGAAGCCTTGGTCAATATTTATTTAAGAGATGTAATCTGATATTTTATTCCTAATTATGAACATATGAATATAGAGTTGGAAATTATTAATTCCTACTTGTCTATGGTTATAATTCTCCATTTGAGGAGTTTGTTCCTACATTATAGGAATTTAGTTTCTCCTAGATTAGTGTGTGGTTGAGAGAATCTCTCAACCAAACTAGTGTACGTCCAAGATAGAATTCCTATCTTGAGACCATTGATTGTATAAATATGAGTGTAATTTTTTCATTCAACATTATTAGAATATATTATTTGATTGAGCTAATTTTATCTTGGTATCAGAGCCTGTGAGGGCCTGGCCCCTCCTGGGCTTGGCCCCTCCTGGGCTGAGGGAAAATAAAGGGTTTAGTATTTGTTTGTCCATCATCCGCTGTCTGAGACTTATGGATGCATTGAGCCTGGCAGGTCACTGCAGAGCGGCAGCATTAGGCGCTGGAAGGAAACCTATGGATTTGTGGATCTGGTTCGTTCAGAGTCTGGATGGATTCCCCTCCCTCAAGTGATGTGGTTGATGGTGCTCCTAACAGTGGTCCAATGCAAGTTGATCCTACTGTGAATGGGATGTGGTTGGACGGTGGTGTGGCATGCCCGTTGGCACATACATCGTGGGCTATGGTGATTAGTTTTTCATGGGCCGAAGTGGAGCAACAAAGGTCGAGATCGAGCGCGCTGTGGCGATAAATTTTTTGTGGGATGAAGTAAAGCAGTGGAGGTTAATATTGTTGCTTCTAAGTCAAGATCGCTCAGTTGTGTGTGTTGCTTGGTGGTCGAGATCCACAGATCCAGCATAGGATAGGACTGGTGCCCTCAGGCGAGTTTTTTTTCCTTTCGATTATCAGATCTCAGCCTGGATCGATGCGTGGGAAGAAGAAAATAGAGGAGGCCGTAGAAAGTGGAGGCGGATATAGCTGGATTAGTTATGTTGCGGTGTCAAGCGATAACACAGAGATTAAGTGGCTTGGACGCAGGGACATTGTGGTGGCATTGAGAGGTACTGCCACATACATGGAATGGTTTGCGAATTTTATGCATTCACTAACTCCTACTCGTTCCAACTTTCAATCCATTCGATCCTAGTGAGGATGTGAAGGTCGAGATGGGTTTTCTTTCCCTCTACACTTCGCACGTTGCGATCTGTTTATATTTATGTAGAGGTATTGATCAATCCCATTTCCAGTAGCTGTTGCGTCTTCTTCTCTGCCATTCAGTTTATTTGCAGGGCATTTGGTCTGCATCTCCTCCCCTGTGTTTTTGTAGCTGGTGTAAGAGGCCAATGGAAACATGGACATCTTTGCCCGCCTTTGAGGCGACAGAGTCCACTCAACAATTTCTGGCGGATAAACTGGTCGACCAAACACTTCCTATTTCCGAGCAATTCAGAGCGCTTTTCTCCATTCGTAATCTCAGAGGTTCCATTCCCCGGCAGGCTCTTATTGCAGCAACCAACGATCCTTCAAATTTGTTGGCACACGAAGCAGCATTTGCACTGGGACAGATGCAAGATGCAGAAGCAGTTCCAGCTCTCAAAGCTGTTTTGTTGGATTATTCGCGTCATCCTATAGTTCGTCATGAGGCCGCAGAGGCCCTTGGAGCAATTGGTTTGGATGATAACATTCCTCTTTTACAAAATAGTTTAAAGATGGATCCAGCACAGGAGGTCCGAGAGACGTGTGAATTGGCACTCAGAAGATTAGAGCAAAAGAAACATGAATCTGCAGATAAGGAGAGAAGCACAGATGAGAGGTCCCCTTTCCTGTCTGTGGATCCTGCAGCACCAGCATCCTCAGAATCTAGTGTGCAGGAACTCAGGAAAGTGCTTTTGGATGAAGAGAAAGGGATGTATGAGCGCTATGTTGCACTGTTTGCACTTCGAAATCATGGAGGAGCAGAAGCTGTTGATTCTATTGTGGCGGCTTTACAAGCCCGAAGTGCACTGCTTCGACATGAGGTTGCATATGTTCTAGGGAAATTGCAAGACAAAGCCTCATCCGTCGCACTCTCAGAAACTTTAAGTGATGCTAATAATACCCTCTTTTTACAGAATTTTATTTCTAAAATCATGCAGGATATTGATGTGGTTTTGAATCCTTCTCTGTTGAAATAAATTGGAGGCCACGATGGTGCATTGTAAGCTGAGGAGAAGACCGACGGAGGCTGCAGTCGTGTAGTGATATGCGTGTTGGACGAGGCTGCATTGGCTCTCATTTTTCGCCGGTGGCAGCTTGGCGCGCAGTGTGTGGCCTGAAGAGTGTGGATCAGGTTGTGGATCATACTTGGGTAAATGTTTTTTTGGTGAAGTATTTTTTGGAATTAAATTGATATACATATTGAAATTAGCCACTTCAATATGGAGTTATTTTGTTAGAATTGGCTATTCTAACAAATGACAGGTTAAGCATGGAATTCCAAGAAGTTATTTGACAAAGATGCCCAAGATCTGAACTTGGGATAAAGGAGCAGCAACAACAGTTATGGTGGAAAGCAAAGTAGATTTGTTTGAGTTAGTGTGGTTTGTGGAATAGACTCCCTAGTATGTTGTAATAGTCATTGTATGTACTCAGAAACTCCAATGTTGAAATGTAAGCCTTGCTAAGGCATTTGAAAGTTCGTGGTGATCTCAAAACCACTTTGTAATGGTTTGTGGTTAGCCTGAAACCATCTTTTGTCACTATAATGTGATGGTTGGTGGTGAGCCAAAAACCATATATAGAGCCTTAGTGGCTATAGGAGTTGCCCGATGGTCGCGAAATGAGATCCTTGATCAGCTCAGTGGTAGCAGATCGAATCTCCCTGGTGGTGGCGAATTGAGATCCTTAATTAGCTCGGTGGTAGCAGATCGGATCTGCCTGGTGGTGGCGAATTGAGGTTCCGTGATCGGACTTGCCCGGTGGTGGCGAATCAGAGCTCTGTGATCTGCTCGGTGGAAGCAAATGAAGTCGGCGGATTTGCCCGGTGGTGGTAATTTCATGTATTATGGAAGATTCTCTTGGAAACTCCAATGATGGTTCAAATGTTATCATTGATGGGCTAACTTCTCTCACTCATGCGATGTTGGTTATTTCACTTCACCTCGGCTTCTCAACATAGTGTTTCACGCATAAGGAGATAATGGTGCTCTTTCTCCTATAAGGTGTAGTTTTTTCCTTACTGGTGTCGTTAATGGTTTCCTTTGGTTCTTTCTGGTCTGATCACAAACTTGAAAACTAAAACCTTTATTGTTATTGGGTTCATTTTTGTCTACTTCCTGTATGTAAATATTTAAGAGGGAATTACGCCTTTGACTAGAACACGACTCATACTTCCACTAGGAAGCCTCGGTCGATATTTATTTAAGAGATGTAATCTGATATTTTATTCCTAATTATGAATATATGAATATAGAGTTGGAAATTATTAATTCCTACTTGTCTATGGTTATAATTCTCCATTTGAGGAGTTTGTTCCTACATTATAGGAATTTAGTTTCTCCTAGATTAGAGTGTGGTTGAGAGAATCTCTCAACCACACTAGTGTACGTCCAAGATAGAATTCCTATCTTGAGACCATTGATTGTATAAATATGTGTGTAATTTTTTCATTCAACATTATTAGATTATATTATTTGATTGAGCTAATTTTATCTTGGTATCAGAGCCTGTGAGGGCCTGGCCCCTCCTGGGCTGAGGGAAAATAGAGGGCTTAGTATTTGTTTGTCCATCATCCGCTGTCTTAGACTTGTGGATGCGTTGAGCCTGGCAGGTCGCTGCAGAGCGGCAGCATCAGGCGCTAGAAGGAAACCTGTGGATTTGTGGATCTGGTTCATTCAAAGTCTGGACGGATTCCCCTCCCTCAAGTGATGCAGTTGATGGTGCTCCTAATAGTGTCCAATGCAAGCTGATCCTGCTGTGAATGGGATGTGGTTGGAAGGTGGTGTGGCATGCCCATTGGCACATACATCGTGGGCTGTGGTGATTAGTTTTTCATGGGCCGAAGTGGAGCAGCAAAGGTCGAGATCGAGCGCGCTGTGGTGATCAATTTTTCGTGGGATGAAGTAGAGCAGCGGAGGTTAATATTGTTGCTTCTAAGTCAAGATCGCTCGGTTGTGTGCGTTGCTTGGTGGTTGAGATCCACAGATCCAGCATAGGATAGGACTGGTGCCCTCAGGTGAGTTTTTTTTTCCTTTCGATTATCAGATCTCATCCTGGATCGATGCGTGGGAAGAAGAAAATAGAGGAGGCCATAGAAAGTGGAGGCGGATATAGCTGGATTAGTTATGTTGCGGTGTCAAGCGATAAAGCAGAGATTAAGCGGCTTGGACGCAGGGACATTGTGGTGGCATTGAGAGGTACTGCCACATACATGGAATGGTTTGCGAATTTTATGCATTCACTAACTCCTGCTCGATCCAACTTTCAATCCATTCGATCCTCGTGAGGATGTGAAGGTCGAGATGGGTTTTCTTTCCCTCTACACTTCGCACGTTGCGATCTATTTATATTTATGTAGAGGTATTGATCAATCCCATTTCCAATAGTTGTTGCGTCTTCTTCTCTGCCATTCAGTTTATTTGCAGGGCACTTGGTCTGCATCTCCTCCCCTATGTTTTTGTAGCTGGTGTAAGAGGCCAATGGAAACATGGACATCTCTGCCTGCCTTTGAGGCGACAGAGTCCACTCAACAATTTCTGGCGGATAAACTGGTCGACCAAACACTTCCTATTTTCAAGCGATTCAGAGCGCTTTTCTCCCTTCGCAATCTCAGAGGTTCCATTCCCGGGCAGGCTCTTATTGCAACAACCAATGATCCTTCAAATTTGTTGGCACACGAAGCAGCATTTGCACTGGGACAGATGCAAGATGCAGAAGCAGTTCCGGCTCTCAAAGCTGTTTTGTTGGATTATTCGTGTCATCCTATAGTTCGTCATGAGGCCGCAGAGGCCCTTGGAGCAATTGGTTTGGATGATAACATTCCTCTTTTACAAAATAGTTTAAAGATGGATCCAGCATAGGAGGTCTGAGAGACGTGTGAATTGGCACTCAGAAGATTAGAGCAAAAGAAACATGAATCTGCAGATAAGGAGAGAAGCACAGATGAGAGGTCCCCTTTCCTGTCTGTGGATCCTGCAGCACCAACATCCTCAGAATCTAGTGTGCAGGAACTCAGGAAAGTGCTTTTGGATGAAGAGAAAGGGATGTATGAGCGTTATGCTGCACTGTTTGCACTTCGAAATCATGGAGGAGCAGAAGCTGTTGATTCTATTGTGGCGGCTTTACAAGCCCAAAGTGCAATGCTTCGACATGAGGTTGCATATGTTCTAGGGCAATTGCAAGACAAAGCCTCATCTGTCGCACTCTCAGAAACTGTAAGTGATGCTAATAATACCCTCTTTTTACAGAATTTTATTTCTAAAATCATGCAGGATATTGATGTGGTTTTGAATCCTTCTCCGTTGAAATCAATTGGAGGCCACGATGATGCGTTGTAAGCTGAGGAGAAGACTGACGGAGGCTGCAGTCGTGCAGTGATATGCGTGTTGGACGGGGCTGCATTGGCTCTTGTTTTTCGCCGGTGGCATCTTGGCGCGCAGTGTGTGGCCTGAAGAGTGTGGATCAGGCTATGGATCATACTTGGGAAAATGTTTTTTTGGTGAAGTATTTTTTGGAATTTAAATTGATATACATATTGAAATTAGCCACTTCAATATGGAGTTATTTTGTTAGAATTGGCTATTCTAACAAATGACAGGTTAAGCATGGAATTCCAAGAAGTTATTTGACAAAGATGCCCAAGATCTGAACTTGGGATAAAGGAGCAGCAACAACAGTTATGGTGGACAGCAAAGTAGATTTGTTTGAGTTAGTGTGGTTTGTGGAATAGACTCCCTAGTATGTTGTAATAGTCATTTTATGTACTCAGAAACTCCAATGTTGAAATGTAAGCCTTGCTAAGGCATTTGAAAGTTCGTGGTGATCTCAAAACCACTTTGTAATGGTTTGTGGTCAGCCTGAAACCATCTTTTTCACTGTAATGTGATGGTTGGTGGTGAGCCAGAAACCATCTATAGAGCCTTAGTGGCTACAGGAGTTGCCCAATGGTGGCGAATTGAGATGCTTGATCAGCTTGGTGGTAGCAGATCGGATCTGCCCGGTGGTGGCGAATTGAGATCCTTGATCAGCTCGGTGGTAGCAGATCGGATCTGCCCGGTGGTGGCGAATTGAGGTTCCGTGATCTGACCTTCCCGGTGGTGGCGAATCAGAGCTCTGTGATCTACTCGGTGGAAGCAGATGAAGTCGGCAGATTTGCCCGGTGGTGGTAATTTCATGTATTATGGAAGATTCTTTCATGTGTAGCCTTATCATGTTATTTCAATATTCTTTTTTCTATTTTGAATTTTATTTGGATAAGATTTCTAGGGATGGATTATGGTGAGATTTCTATAAATTTCGAATTCAATACTGCCAACCAATTAAGTATTCATCGATTTTTACTTGCAAATATTTATTTCCTATACACATACAATTCCATAAAATTATACAACTACTTCCCTCTATTCATATCCAGTCATTTCAGTAACCCGTACGGTAAAGAATATAAATACTCTAAAGCATTTAAACACATTATAATTCCTATTGCATACCTAGAAAATAAACAATATGTTCGGAATTTTCATCAAACCAACAATTAATAACTCTACATAGATTCCAACCGGGTTTATAACTGAAACTATGCTTGGGAAAAACACCTTCTTCCCAGACATGAATTGATCCTCCAATTCCCCAGCAAAGATAGGTTGCCAAAGGAATAAACAACCTCTTGTGATTCCAAGTAATCAATTTTATACATTACTTCCCTAGACTATTTTTCCTTAGTGGCGTCCTGCCTTTCATGGGTGTGTTATTTTTTTCTTTAAAGCCCACATTTCTCTCCCGCGGTGCTTTACTCAACCTTACTTAGTGTTTTTATAAAACTGAGTGGTTTAATAAGACTATTTTTCCTTAGTGGTGTCCTACCTTTCATGGGTCTGCCACCCAAATGGCCTAGGCTTTCCTTCTTTTTTTCGAAAAAGGCATTATTTTTTTCTTTAAAGCCCACATTTCTCTCCCGCGGTGCTTTACTCAACCTTACTTAGTGTTTTCATAAAACAGAGTGGTTTAATGGATTTTCTCTCCTATCATATTAAATCTTATTAATCAACCCCTACGGATTTTTAGGAGTGATTTAAGGGAAGTTTGTCTTGATATTATCCACCAATATTATTTTCCAGATCTTGGCAAGGATCTCTTGATTCAAGTGTTTCTTTCCCAAGTAATTTCGAGTTTCCATTTTCGTTAATAAAATTCATCTATTACGTCATCATACTTTATCACCCATTTTAAGTCAAGTCCACCATGGCTTTCTAGCCGTCACAATTAGAAATAGTGGAACAATCTAAAAAAAAGGATATTTATGTAGAAGCAGAGGGGCATTACATTCTCATCCTACCATGTTGAAACTTTGGTGGGTAATTTCCTCCATTTAATGAGATACTCTAAAATTGATTGATTTTGTAGTTGCCGGGTTCATGTTTCCTCGACTGCTTGAGGCTCCATTATTATTTTTCCTTCTTCATCAAGTTCTGGCAATATTTTTTGAAGTGGGATCTTATCACCAATAACCTTTTTTAAGCATGAAACATGGAAAACTCAGTGTAATCAAGAATGTAGGCAACTCTAATTTGTATGCCATAGTAACAATCTTTTGCAACACCTTGTAAGGACCATAATACTTGGGTGATAATTTATTATCCTTCTTAGATCGCTTGAGGGATATTTTTTGTATTATTTTAGCCCTAAAAATACTCAGTCGCATACATTGAAACTTGTTTCACTACGATGCTAATCTACTTGTTGTTTCGTTCAATTCTGCGCCAAATTGATGTTATCATTTAGTTGGAGAACTTGTTTTTTTATGTTCAATGTGATATTCCACTCCTTGAACCTTAGAATTTTATCTTAAAGTTGATGTGATTAATAGTGGATGATATCCATAAAATTCCATAAATGGGGTCATTTTTCTATAGTATGGAAGGAAATGTTATACCACCATTCGTCTAGAGGTAACCACTTGACCCATTGTGTTTATTTATCAAATACAAAACAACAAAGATACCCTTCCAAACATTTTTTCACTATCTCAGTTTCCCATTAGATTAACGATGATAAGATGATCTATGAGCTAATTGAGTACCAAAAAAAAATAATTCCATCAAAAAATTTCTAGTGAAAATGGGATCTTTGTCACTTATAATAATCTTTAGGTTGCCATGTATGTTTTGAATTGTTTCCAAAAATCTAGTATCAACTGTACCGCCTTTACAATGATGAAATAATGCATAAAAGTGTGCAAACTTGGTAATTCTATCAAATACCACCATGATGACACTCATTCCTTCAGACTTGGGTAAACTTATGATAAAATCCATTGGGACCTCCTCCCAACACTGACTTAGAATGACTAAAGGTTGTAACATACTGAGGGTCTTAATTATCTCAACTTTATTTTATTGGAAAACCAAAAATTATGAATATCACATTTAAGGCCATCCCAAAAAAATTCCTTCTTGGCCATGTGGTAATTGTTTAAAAAAGTTGAGTGCCCTCCTAAGGGGGATGTGTGAAATTCCAAAGTAATCTTTTGTTTGAGTTGGGAATTCATACAGAGATCTAAGCAATCTTTGTACCATAATGAATCATTTTTATTGATAAATGTAGTAGATGTATTGGGATCTTGCTACAAATTTTGAATGAGTGTCCAGAACTCTTCGTCATTCTTGCATTCATCCCTTGCTTCAATTATCCAACCAGATTGGATAATAGAAATGGCACAGATCGATGCTTCGAGGTCCTCATCCTTTCTTGAGTGTGCTTCTACAACAAAATTTTTCTTCCCATTTTTGTAGATGATTTCAAATTCACTACCTAAAATATTTGTGAACCATTGTTTCTTTTCTTCTGAAGATAATATTTCTTCCAAAAAGTATTCAAGGCTATCATGATTTTTTTTTACTTTGAAGTGTCTTACCATTAGGTAAGGTCGCCATTTCTTTAGTGCATGTAGTATTGCCAACATTTCCTTCTCATGAATAGCTTTGTGTAAATACCTTCCCTTGATTAGTTGACTTTCAAAAGCAGTGGGTCTTCGTTCTTAAATTAAAAAAACACCAATTCCATTTCCTAAGGCATCACATTCCACAATAAATATTTTTGTGAAGTCTCGTGTAGCTAATATTGGTGCTTGTCACATTTCCTCTTTAAGATGTTAAAAGGCCTTAGTTGCTTTTGAAGTCTAATAAAACACATATTTCTCGAGTTATTTTGTTAGAGATGCTGTTATTCTCCCATAATCCTTAAAAAACTTGAAATAATACCCTATCAACCCGACAAATCCTCGAAGATGCTTTAGGGTTGTGGGGATTTTCCATTCCTTAAAGGATTTAATTGTGTTAGGTTCTACCTTAATACCCTCATGAGATACAATACGACCCAAATATTCCACCTCTTGTACTCTAAAGAAACATTTGGAGATTTTTGCAAATAATTGTTTCTCCTCCTATAGTTTGAGCACCATGTCAACATGTTGAACATTATTCTTCCAAGACTTGTTGTAGATTAGTATATCATCAAAAAATACAAACATAAATTTTATATGGAAGGGTTTGAAAATGGAATTCATAAAAACTTGAAATGTGGAAGGTGCATTAGCAACGCCAAAAGGCATGACCAAGAAATCATAATGACCTCATGAGTTTTGAATGTGGTTTTTTGAATTTCTTCAGTCTTCATTTTAATCTTATGATATCATGAATGAAGGTCTAGGTTGGTGAAGAAAATCACTCCATGTAATTTATCCAACAATTCATCATTGACAGGAATGGGAAATTTATCTTTAATAGTGACCTTTTTTAGCTCCCTATAATCTTGACACATACACCATTATCCATTCCTCTTATGCACCAATATTACTGGAGTAGAGAAAGAACTTTGACTAGGTTGAATTATACAAACCTATGGCATTTCTGCAACCATACATTCAATTTCACTCTTTTGGGCGTAGGGATATCTGTAAGGCCTTGTGTTTTGTAGGAACACTTCTGGGCATCAAGTGAATGGCATGATCATAATCATGAATAGGTTGGAGGCCTTTCAGAGTCTCAAATACCTTGGAATGATTGTGATGAAAAGAGATATTGTGGGTAAACCAAAATCCCCTTTCATAATAGTTTTCTATCTTGAGGCCTGTGGGTTATGGGCCATAAAGCCTCTCGGAAGTGCTTTTCGTTTTAAGCCTTTAAAACCCCAAACCTTTAACTATCGGGATTTTCTTTAAAAACCCTGGGACAATACATTTATCAAAATACACAGGAACAAGGGAAATACAAAGGAAAACCCCCGCTGGGACACATAAGCCAAAACTCAAAATTTATAAGCTTGTATTCACAAATATCGTCGGGTCCACTCCTTCCAAGCCTTCTAGTGCGCCTTCCGATCACCCCAACTTTTGATCGTCGATTTATCGCTATCATCATATCGGTGTTCCCCCACATCAGCGCTATTGCAAAATCCATTACTATAGCCCTTTGACTGCTTCGATATGCGATTAGCAATTAGATCTGGACCATTGATCTGAATCTTGATCTGATGGTTCATGATCTATCACATCATTGCAATCGCAATCACCCCACGGCCGGTTCTGTTAATAACCAGGGCCTTCCGCCGATGCGATAAAGCCTTACAGACCCCATAAGGTTATAGGTTCCCGTCTATAAATTTTCAAGCCTGGATATCAGATCCGACTGTGTATTACGCTAAGTCTTAGTGTAAATTGGATTTATTCTTTAAAACCACTGTTTCTCTGCCATACTCACATTTCACACAGGACTCCCATACATAATGATTCATTCACTTAATAGTGGATTGCCATCGATCCTTACAAGGATTGATGGTCATTCAAACCTGCAACACTGGAATTTATCTCATTTATGAAATACACACTGAGGTTATCTATATAATAACACACAGGTGAACAATTCAACATTGAAACCTACTTTTCTATTATATACGGAAAAATCACATGCTAAGGCATTTCAACCTTAGTACAACTCCCTCTCGACTACATTGCATCTATCTCAGTTACATAATTTCTATTCTACAATCTCTATCTCCGAATTGAACACACAGGCTCATAATATATAGGGAACATTAGATTGGATCACTGAAAGGATCCAATCAATCCTCTCCATGAATCACTCAACTATCCCTAATTCTCTCTACATGCATACATATGTCTATGTGGCAAATTACATTGAATTAAGTCTTTGAGAGACTTTATCCGCTCCATCATTTTCTCTGTTTTAAGCAGAATTTTCCATTGTCTTTCTCGATGGTCCACGTCCTCCTTACTTCCTCTACTTTGGATTCCTCTTTAATGAGGAGTGTCGGATGCTCTTGCATTAGACTCCCAAGGCACAAAAAATTATGGCCTCCTAGTCATATGATTCTCCTTGTCCTTAGCTATTCTACCCACTTCACTTCTTTAGTGGAACTGCCTTCATGATATTTTGTGAGCTGTAGCCAAACCCTTGCAGTAACAATCTTCCTCTACTACACGATACCTTAACAAGCCCTCCTCACTCAGTCACTTGGCATCCTTCTAGTTCTCTTCTCTAGAGCAAATTGAGCACTCCTTGCTCTAGGTTGCTGCAAGTATTCTCACCTTTCATTGCCACTATCTACACGACAGTAAGACCATAAACTCACCATACCTCAACATAGTTGTACCTCTTATCCTTCTACTTGCACTCTTCTTCCTCTTGTAGGAAATCCTTTCCATTCTTTTGCATGTAGAATCTTCTTCTACTCTGATACCACTAATGATGAAAATAGATATTGGGGGTAAACCAAAATCCCCTTTCATAATAATTTTCAATCCTGAGCCCTATGGGTTATGGCCCACAAAGCCTATCAGAAGCGCTTTTGAGGCTTTAAACCTTGAAAACCCCAGACCATTTAACTATCGAGATTTTCTTTAAAAACCCTGGGACAATACATTTATCAAAATACACAAGAAAAAGGGAAATACAAAGGAAAACCCCTGTCGGGACACATAAGCTAGAACTCAAAATTTATAAGCTCGCATTCACAAATATCATCAGGTCCGCTCCTTCCAAGCCTTCCACAATTGCCTTCCAATCGCCCTGACTTCCAATCGCCGATTTATTGCTATCGGCGTTCCACCACATCTGCACTATCGCAACATCCATTACTGTAGCCCTTTGACTGCTCCGATATGTGATTAGTGATTAGATCTAGACCATCAATATGAATCTTAATTCGACGGTTCACGATCTATCGCATCATCGCAATGATAATCACCCCATGGCCGGCTCCATTAATAACCAGAGCCTTCCGCCGATGCGATAAATCCTTACGGACTTGATAAGGGTATAGGTTCCCGTCTATAAAGTTTCAAGTCTGGATTTCAAATCTGACTGTGTATTGCGCTAAGTCTTAATGTAAATTGGATTTATGCTTTAAAGCCACCATTTCTGTGACATACTTGGATTTCACACAGGACACCCATATATAACGATTCATTCACTTAATAGTGGATTACGATTGATACTCACAAGGATCGATGGCCAATCAAACCTGCAACATTGGAATTTATCTCATTTATGAAATACACACTCAGGTTATCTATATAATAACACACGGGCAGACAATTCAACACTGGAACATACTTTTCTATTACATACAGAACAATCACATGCTAAGGCATTTCAGCTTTAGAACAACTCCCTCTCAACTACATTGCATCTATCTCAGTTACATAATTTCTATTCTACGCTCCCTATCTCCCAATTGAACATGCAGGCTCGTAGATATATAGGGAACATTGAATCAGATCACTGAAAGGATTCGATCAATCCTCTCCATGAATTAATCAACTGTCCCTAATTCTCTCTACATGCATACATATGTATATGTGGAAAATTACATTGAATTAAGTCTTCGAGAGACTTTATCTAGTCTATCATTTTCTCTCTTTTAGACAGAATTGTCTCCTATTTTGCTCGATGGTCCACATCCTCCTTGCATCCTCCCCTTTGTATTCCTCTTTAATGAGGAGTGCCAGATGCTCCTGCATCAGATTGTCCTACACTTTTTGGAGATCTTGAGAAATAGATGATTTGGATGTTTGAATCTTTAGTGAGCATAATTGTTACCAGGAATAGTGTCCACTCGGATGCTACTATACCTACTAAGACTGGTAGCTATCTTAGAAACAAACAAGTAAAGTCTACTTTCACTTTCCTTTATGAAAATAAATAAGAGTGGAACAAAGGAGACCAACATTAGTCTTGCGCCTAATTTCCTTCTTTGATTCCTCTCCTTCCTAATAGAGCTTTGCCGCTTCTTCTTTGTCTGCCCAGCTTCAAAGAGCACCTGTGGAATCACAACAACATACTACTATCAAAGAACAGAGATCTATATTCATAAATAACACGGGACCAGACATGTGTTAACCATACAAATGCATATATAATGAAACATACAAGAATATGGAGGAAAACTTGAATAGCTTTATTAAGATAAAAAGTAGCAAGAGGATTACAACCATATGTTCTGACCCAGCATAATCCTCCAACAAGAAAGCCCTTCTTCACCTCAAGTAAAGCTTAGATCACTCAACACTATGAAATTACAGCAGAAAACCAACAACACTTCTCTACAAGATACAAGATTCCAACCTCTGGATCTCTGTGATGAGGGATCCATATATAGATGATTGTAGTGAGGTGAGTCATCTTCTGGGGTCTTGATTAGTGTCCTCCCTCTAATAGTTCTTGATTCCACTTGGAGAATGATGATCTCTTACTCATCCCTGGTCGAAAACAGAGAGGCAAGTGTCAGAGGGGAAGCTTCTAGAAGATTCCATGATCTTCCACCTCACAATTTGTCCCTGCCATTTGTCCATTCCCGACCATACCACCCTACAGAGGGTCCATTCAGTATGCATCGCACCTTGTACACTAGGAAAGTGATATGCATCACACCCTTTGCACTGGGTATTCAGTATGGTCCAGTTTTGACCATTTCTGAGCAGTTTTTAGTGGAGAACTTCTGGGAGATGATGTAATCAGCTGACCTTGTTCTCTTACGTAGTGAAGCAGCACTTTTAGGGACTTAGGAGCCCTCAGTTTATGGACATTTATGATTGGGGTTGCAGTGCCCAAAAATTTCTATAACAGTTTCCCCCTAAAGCATGAGGTTGTTAAACTTTTGATGTCGGGTGAAATGCTTTACCATGAGGATCCGAATTTTTTTCGAGCTAGGAGGCAACTTGTAATAAGATACAATACATTATATTCATAATATTTTTCATGATCTAGCTAAGGTGGGCATTCCCATGCTCAACTTTATAAATTCATTTTCATGTACATAGGATAGATAATCGTCTGTGTAGCAGACTGATATTTGGACTCATCATCCTTTGACTTGGATGATCATCTATTGGCAATGATGTACATTTGATGTCTTTATATTCCTAAATATATCGCAGCCCAGATGGATGAAACTAGATCCGGGTTCTTCAAAACTCGTTCAATCTTCACTCAGATTACAAGTCGATCCATGTGAAAAAATTTCTAGATTCGAACATGGAAAGATATCGCCTGATTACCAGCCAATAATGTACGTTGTTAATAGGCGCGAGAGGAATCACCAATAATGACAATGACCCTCAAGGTACTACAGTACAATTCACGCGGTGTGAAAAAGGACTTGGCATCGAACACCATGCAAAATCTCTCGGTCGAAGGCCATTAATGTAAACCTGTCGCCGAAAGTGAGAAACTTTCCATTGAGGCATGCAAGCTTCAAAGTACTGAAAGGTTTGTTCCTAGGTCGACTTCTTGGATAATGAGCTGATGTCGACAAGAAGTGACTCGTCGTAGGAGGGCATTAATGAATCCCACATCTATGACATGGAACAGAGCAAATGATTTTGTAGAGGCGAAAACGATATGATGATACAAGGTTCAGGGTGGTGGTCATGAAAGAATGAAGCGTGAAGGTATTGTACTGGATGAGACACAAGCTGGGTTGGTGAATTCTCTGAGCGACTTCTCTTGAACATATCGGCGACACTGAAATGGATTGGTAGCATTAACCCCAAAATGGATGGTACGGGGACCAATGGTAATATGACTGGTGAACAGAATAACCCAACCCGACTCAATCATGGTGATGGAGTGAAAGTGTCATGTTCAAGAGCGACTTGCTACCAATAAAGTTTTGTAGGAATTTACAGGGTAAGTTCCTCAGACAGAATACCAAAGGACACCGCTCACAAACAGATCACACATCAATAAACCAGTATTTTTGATGTGGTTAAAACCCTCAAAGAGGGAAACAGTCCACGGCCTGAGCCAACGCGACCACTTCAGGCAATTTATTAATAAAAGAATGAAAATTTACATAAGCTTCTCTCATGAAC
>APFE030365440.1:130274-149916 GCA_000404065.3 Pinus taeda
ATCATCCTTTGATTTGGATGATCATCTCTTCGGCAATGATGTACATTTGATGTCTTTGTGTTCTTGAATATATCGCAGCCTGGATGGATGAAACTAGATCCGAGGTCTTCAAAACTCGTTCAATCTTCACTCTGAGTACAAGTCGATCCATGTGAAAATTGTTCTGGAGTCAAACATGGAAAGGCATCCCCTGATTACCAGCCAATGATGTAAGTTGTTAACAGGCACGAGAGGAATCACCAATAATGACAATGACCCTCAAGGTACTATAGTACAATTCGTGTGGTGTGAAAAAGGACTTGGCGTCGAACACCACGCAAAATCTCTCGGTCGAAGGCCACTAATGTAAATGTGTCGCTGAAAGTGAGAAACTTGCCATTGAGGCATGCAAGCTTCAAAGTACTAAAAGGGTTGTCCCTAGGTCAACTTCTTGGATAATGAGTTGATGTCGACAAGAAGTGACCCATCGTAGGAGGGCCTTAATGAATCCCACATCTACGACATGGAACAAAGCAAATGATTTTGGAGGTGAAAACGATCTGACGATACAGGGTTTAGGGTGGTGGTCATGAAAGAATGGAGCATGAGTGTATTGCAGTTGGTGAGACATAGGCGAATTGTCTGAATGACTGCTCTTGAACATATCGGTGACACTGATGATGGATTGGTACCGTTAACCCCAAAGATGGATGGTGTGATGGACCAATGGTGATGACCAGTGAACGGAACAACCCAACTCGGCTTGGATGCAGAAGGAAAGTGTCATGTTCAAGAGCGACTTGCTACCAATAAAGCGTTTTCAAGTTTTCTTCCCAATTTTCCCCAGTCATTTCTGACCAGTACCTCTTTATTCTTGTCAAGCTTGAGGAGGATAACATATGCTTGTTCTATAATCCACCCTTCGGGCGAACCTGTCGCTATATTTTAGCGAGCCTCGCGACAGTGAAACTCGTTCTCGTTCATTTGGATGAGTTTGTCGCTATTCGATTTTAACGATCTTAACGACAAAGATAACTCGGTCCTTTTCAATTTTAGAGAGTTTGAAAGGGACGGAAAGGAGACTCCAAAGATTCTTTTTCATCATATAATCCCTTAAGTTTGAAAAAGCGTAAAATAATATGAAAGGGATGAATTTTCGATGGTTTTAACGAGCCGAACAAGACAAGCGCTCCATCTTTTTGTGTAATAATCCCTCAGGTCCAAAAAGATTAAAATCTAGAGGAGGGATATCACTTCTGATGACTTTAACGAGCTGGAGAGGCTAATCGCTTGGCAATCTTTTCATATTTTACGAGTCAGTTGAAAAGAGCATAGAGGAGGCTCGTTTTCGAGGAACAAGTGAGTAGCAGCTGATTCCAGGTAAGGATTGGAATTTTCCTATAACTGAAGTGTCACAATGATGGCTAATAGAATTAGTCTTCGCAGATGTTCCTCGAAGGGGTAAACAATCATATGGAGGTGAATGATCGGCTAAAAACAGAGTGGAGGTGATGATGAGAACACGACCAAGGCTCAAAAGCTGGCGATAAGGCATTCACAATGGTTATTTACCAGTTCATTTTTTAATGAGCTTAAAGTCCGGGGGAAACATTTTCTCATGACTTATGTTTATTTTTTAACGAGCTTGAACTATGTGCTAAAACTGCTCATGGTGGGTTTATTTTTAAGCAATCTTGAACCCTGTGGTAACACTGCTCGCCAGTCGTATAATAAGGATGTCTCATTCAAGATGCCATTTTTTATGGGGCTTGTACCTTTTGAAGCTTTGCCCTGGATCCTTTCCTTATGCAAGCTAGGAAACGACCAGCCTTACGGGTTGAAAGGGTTAGAGGTCGTACAAATTTAAAAAATAAATAGTCGCTCTTCGCTTGCATGCGGAAAGGTATGCATGCCCCAGGTATAGGGAAAAATTCCCAGGTTACCATGAAAGTTCCATCCACGTAGTAGATAAAATGCTTCCTTGGCAATGTCTATTGAAATAGACAAAGGTGAGTGGCGTAGAGTTACTCCACTCACATAACTTTAATGAAGGTATCTTATTCCAGCCTAATCCCATTTTCCTGTGAGGACAGGTGTGTCAGACTAGTCATACATCCTCCGCGAACACCTACCATATACCCAAGGTTTTCCTGTCGAAACAGACCAGGGTGCATGCCCCCTGGGTTTCAGTCACATCCTCCTCAAACACTCGCGCTCATCAGGTGGACAGACTAGAGATCGATGAGACATTTCTTGCATGAAAAGACCATTTAGGGATGGCATTTGACTATTTGCGATGTGTGAACCGGGGAATGACATTGGTCTACGAGCTTGACCATTCTACCTTCGTGCGGAAAACACATTACTCTAAAGAGTGAGGAGACGACGGCTCCCATGCAATAAATATAGTCGCTTCCAAGGAGTAGATTATAATCCAAGGTTCCTTGAAATACCATCATGTTCATGTAAACAGTTTTCCTTCTCAAAGTAATGGGCACATTTGGAAGGACCCCTAATGGTTGACTGGTTCCTTTGTCAAAGCCTGTCAGATTTCTCATTTCAGGAAAAAGCGATGGCGAACCAAGCGCTTTCCAAGAAGTTGAGGAAAGGACACTCACAGAAGCCCCTTCATCGATGATAGTACCTACCATGACCATTCTGTAAGCTTGTACAATGATTCGGAATGGTACGCTAGCTGGTAAACAGGGTGTGCCTAGTAGATTCCAGTCGAAGGAAACGACTAGGTTGCTTGGTGGTGGGACCGAGTAGACGGTCGGATATGACTCTGATGAACTTCCTTCCTACGATAAAGGAATGGGTGGACTGCCCCCAAGTTCATCGAAGTCTGTGTTTACGGAAAGAATTTGAACGGTGTCGTTCTCTTTCTCTTCAATGACGATATCATTCGAACATGAACACTATGAAGGCAAGACTGGGTCAACTGCCGCCTCGACCTTTTGACTTTCATCTGGTATGGATTCAGAGGGTTCATTTTCAATGGTAGATGCTTCGGTCGACCACAATGATGGGCCAGCCGGATTTTCAACTAGTGCTGGACTTGGAAAGAGTTTTTTATATCTAGGAGGGAGCCGTAACGGTGAAGCAAGACAGTCATCCAAAACTCTTTTAGCTTTGTCAAGGAAGGGAAAACAGTGGATGGCGTGATTGCCTTCACACAATTTACAAGGAAATATGGGATTCCTTTTCTGTCCAGGTGCTTCACTTTCACTGGTTGATGGTGTACATTCAACATGATCATCAGAGGTTGACGACATCGGATTGTGAAACAAGCAGACTAGTCCCTTAAGATCCATGGGATCAGGGACAATCTCGGTGATAGTAGTCTCCATTGCAAATGACACAAGGATATTTAGGTTTAGACGATGCGGTGTGAGAATTTTCGTTAGATGACGCTTGGTTGCCCCCTTTCGATTTTGGTTCCTTTTTCTTCTTTTCCTTTTTCTCTTTCTGCTTCTTCTTCTTCTCAGTTACCTGATTTTTATCTTTATCATCTTTATCAAGCGAAGAGGAAGGAGGAGAGGGAGAATCAGACGAAGTGGAAGGTTGGTGGGCAACTTTAGCATCATCTAGTTGCTTACTTGACTGTTCAAGAATTACGGTATTCTAAACGATAGAGGTAGAGAAGGGCCAAACAGGCAAACCAATCGTCAACCCTAGAAGTGACAATGTGGCCATATGGGGTGCACCAACTTCTCCCCAAGAGGAGAAGGGACTAGGATTTCCTCCAAGGGGAAATCCTTGGTTGGTAGACTCCATTTTTCTCAACCTAAAGACCAACGAGGGAATTTGTGATGTTATTTCGATTAAAAAAAAATTTAGAAGCTTTGACGCAACTTGTTTTTTCAATTTTAAAGAGTCGAGAAAAAACCAAAGATGACTCTAGTCGCCTTCGATTTTTAGTGAGCCTAAAGTGACAAGTGCTCATATGGACCTTTTCTTTTAAGGAGTCTGAAAAGGAGAAAAATGGACTTCTCTGGAGATCTAGGCAGAGGGGATTACGAAACCAATTGCAAAACTGCAGAATACTTTTTACGGTATGACAGTCAATCTTCCCGAATGCTGTGTTCAGTGCATTGCGATTGATAGGGTGGCATACACGGCTTCCTAAGGATAAAGGATGCAACCTATTGTGGTCTCCCAATATATACTCAACAGTACGTGGGAGCACAAGTCTGTATTGACACTTGCCATCTCAGAGTGGAGGAATCACCCAACCAACAATGAAAACAACAGTTACCAGGTTTTACGACGCTGGAATACATCTCTAGCCTAGACCTCTAGATGTTGTGCATTAGGTTCCAAAGCGTTGTTAGATTCATTAAATTTGTTTTAAGTTGACCTTGCTTAAAAAGTTTCCTTTCAGGTTCACCGCATGATGTGTATACAATTCGTAAAATGTAGTCTAGGATGATAAACAAACGTTTAATCTTCTTTTGGCAATGAAAATCCTAGCTACTAAGGAAAGAAAGTTAAGAATCTTTCAACAAAGAGCACAGAGCACACACTAAATGCACTATCCTAAATCGAACCAAGCAGTCTAAATGCAAATGCACATGCATGTATTTGTTTTCAGCCTTCTTAATGTATGAATGACGATAATAAAGCTAAGTTCGAATCAGAATTATCTTCAAAGTGACAATACTCAACAAATTTCTTTTCAAAATGAAGTGAAGGTAAGAGAGACACTTTGTGATTTCAAAATGAAAATTGCTTTTCGACACTTTAAAAACTACTAATTCAAATCATATACAATAGTAACTATATAATCGATTATCAAGAACAATGGGATTCTCTTCTATAACTGAAAACAATAGCTACGACACTTTCAGATTTAGAAACGACAGTTCTATTATGCTACTTCTTTGCAAAAGAGAACTGAAAATGGCGCACAATACATAAAAACACTTAAATTTCTTTGCACTATGGAGGCGGAATAATGTAACAGAAGGGGGTTTTGACAGAGACACACTAACCATAGACAACAAAACTCCTGAATAGGACTGAAAATAGTGAAGGAAAAACCAAAGACTGAAGGTAAAGTTAACCTTCCCTGACCATCGCACCTGTTACACAGGGAAACCAGTATGCAGCGCACCTACTGCACTCGGGAAGTGCGATGCATACAGACTGCCTTGAAGGTAGGGTGCGATGATACCAGTGCGAGACTTTAAATGAGTTTTTACTCACAATTTGCAATTTAGTTTAGGGATTTAGGCCGAGTAAGTGATGTTCAGTATATGTAAATCACAGGGGTTGATCTAAGGAGGTTACTAGAGCCACCACTTAGGGCAATTAGACTATTTGCATATCAATTGTTTAATTCATAAACAAAACCCAGAGATAGACTAAAGCAGCATTGATCTACTTTTCATTTGTATAACAAATGCAGTTCAAAGGCTAGCTAGCTTGGCTTCAGGCTCCGTTTGTAAGTTTATAAAAGAAACAAAGATATGCTAACAAACAATCTAGCCGCTCCCCAGTGGAGTCGCCATTTTGTTACCGGGAATAGTGTCCACTCGAATGCTGCTATTTCCACTAAACTGGTAGCTATCTTAGGAACAAACAAGTAAAGTCTACTTTCGTTTTCCTTTATGAAAATAGATAAGAGTGGAACAAAGGAGACCAACCTTAGTCTTGCGCTTGATTTCCTTGTTTGATTCCTCTCCTTCCTGATAGAGCTTTACCGCTTCTTCTTCATCTGCCCAGCTTCAAAGAGCACCTATGGAATCACAACAACATACTACTATCGAAGAACAAAGATCTATATTCATAAATAACACAGGACCAGATATGTGTTAAACATACAAATGCATATATAAGCAAACATACAAGAATATGGAGGAAATCTTGAATAGCTTTATTAAGATCAAGAGTAGCAAGAGGATTACAACCATATGTTCTAACCCAGCATCATCCTCCGACAAGAAAGCCCTTCTTCACCTCAAGTAAAGCTTAGATCACCCAACACTATGAAGTTACACCAGAAAACCAACAACGCTTCTCTACAAGATACAAGATTCCAACCTCTGGATCTCTGTGATGAGGGATCCATATATAGATGATTGTAGGGAGGTGAGTCATCTCTTGGGGTCTTGATTATTGTCCTCTCTCTAATAATTCTTGATTCCACTTGGAGAATGATGATCTCTTACTCATCCCTGGTCGAAAACAGAGAGGCAAGTGTCAGAGGAGAAGCTTCTCGAAGATTCCATGATCTTCCACCTCGCAATTTGTCCCTGCCATTTGTCCATTCCCGACCATCGCACCCTATAGAGGGGCCATTCAATATGCATCGCACCCTTTACACTGGGAAGGTGATATGCATCACACCCTCTACACTGGGTATTCAGTATGGTCCAGTTTTGACCATTTCTGAGCAGTTTTTAGTGGAGAACTTATGGGAGATGGTGTAATCATCTGACCTTGTTCCTTTAGGCAATGAAGCAACACTTTTAGGGACTTAGGATCCCTCAGTTTATGGACATTTATGATTGGGGGTGTAGTGCCCAAAAATGTTTATAACACATAGTTTTTTTCATAAAATGTGCATATAACCAACATAATAGGAACAAAAACATAATAAACATATCAGCCATCAAATCCATAAATACATCAGTTTCTTTACACATGAAAATCAACGAAATGGATTTCTCATTAATGAATGCAATGAACCAACCGGAGATGGGACTACCGCGTTTGACCCGACCATAGAATGGTTGAGCCAAATGTCTCTTCATCCATTCACCCCCGTGCCATATTCCACGCATGAATGTGGGGTCTCATAGAACGCATTGATCAAAACTCATACAGGGCTTCCAGAGGCCATCCACCTCAACCAATCGAAAATCGATTCCATCTCACAGTCGAACATCACAAAAAAACCATCATTGGATTGGTCTACATCCAATCCTTCCAGGGCTTCCAGAGGCCATCCATCTCAACCCATCAAAAAATGATTCTATCTCATGATCAGACATCACCAAAAACAACCATCATTAGATTGGTCTACATCCGATCATTCCAAGTCTTCCAAAGAGTTTTTCCAACCAAGGGTTCCAGAACTAGTAACTCAACCCACAGCTTATACAGGGCTTCTAGGGAGTTTATCCAACCAAGGCTTCCAGGACTAGTAACTCAAACCACCAAGGGCTTCTAGAGCATTTTTCCAACCATTAATTCTAGGTCTAGTAACTCAATCAAAGTTGTTACAGGGATTCCAGGGCATTTGTTCAACCAGGGCTTCTAGGACTAATAACTCAACCCAAGCTAAGGCAACGTGAAAACCAACAAAAACAAAACAATGAAAGTAAATCCACAATCACCATGGTTATCTAGGAAATGCTAAGTCTATGCAATCTACTGTCAATCTAGGCAATCCTCCATGCTAATGACATATTTCAACCAATAAACCACAATATGCATGTGCCATGCATGCCAAAAAGGTCAAGAAATCATACATGCAACTCGGTACGTGCAAGAAAATATGATGTAGTTGTTGATGTCAATTCCTTATTACAATTTACTTCTCTTCCTTTGCCTTCTTTCTTCAAGAATCCAAGTATGCCACACCCACCAAGAGTGCTCCAAGAAAACTCTAAGTCTCCAAGAGTATGAGGGAGAGAGAGAATAACGAGAAAGATCCAAAACTAAACTGACAAAAGGTTCACAGTGTTATCAATCCAATATTTCTCTAGAGTTTTTAAGAAAGAAATTATTAGAGTAACCACAAACCAACTTTTGAGATTAGGATCTAGCCTTCCTAATGCTCGGAGAGAGCTCTCTCTTTATGATTTAACTTTGTTTAGTTAATTGATTTTAGGCTAGTTATGATTGTACTTGGGTTTTGATTTGGATTTGGTGGTAGGATCACTTACTTAGATGGACAGATGGGTGTCTTTTACCATCAGGCTATGGGGTCAAATTTCAAGCAAACAGGACTAGATCAAGTTGTAAAAACAGTGTCTACAGGGAAAGATAATTAAGTTACTTCAGATCTCAAGGCTGGATGGTGAAGTGGTTTTCAATCGAATCCAAGGAGAAATTAAGGGTTCCTTAGGCCAGATTTTGAATACAGTGAAAGAGGTCAACTGGGATGGGAGAGCAATTAAGGATTCTTAGATCCGAATATTAGAAGAAAACATAAAAATGATCAATTGTTCAAAACAAAGTTTACTTAAACAAATTCTGAGATAAATTTCCAGTTAATTCATTCAACTTTAGATAACATTTAAGTTTGTGAAATACATAAGAAAATAACAAAATCTGACAAAGAAAATACTTCACTAGAATAGCTCAACACATGAATCCTGTAATGCAATCTCTTTATTACTTGGTCTAGTCTGCTGACTTGTAAAATTGGTACAATAACCCTTAGGTTTATGATCAAAATAAATCTACAAATGTATAGCAATCCACCCCCAATACTTCGAATTATGAAGTATTAATACAAAAATAATTTACAAAATATCCCAAACTTTCTTGGGAATTAATCTAGGAGAAAGAAATATCTTCATGCAAGAAGATAGAGACAGCTATTGAACTGTTGTTTGTTGTCCCTGTTTATTAGGTTGTGTTGTCTTTAATTTCTGATATTTTCCCTTTTAATCTCTGCTTTGTTGTTTGGTCTTCACGCTGGACGTTATTTTCACTCTAACCTTTCAACTGATACACTTTCACCTAATACACTTTCATATGGCTGTCTTGTCATTATCCTTTTACTGTGTTTTTTAATCTTATTGTACATTTTTACATTTTGAATGTGTGTTTCTACAGTAAGTCATTCAATTTATCCCATGTTTCTACATCTGGTAATTTGATATTATCATTCTCCTATAAATATCATCTTCCTCTGTGTACTTGGTAAAAGTGGGCTTATTCATAAAAAGGTGTTTTACCTCATGCTGGAGGTAAAACAAGTTGTCAAAAGTTTGGCATAGGACCTTGCCAATTGGGATCCCCTTTATAGATGAAGTATTTACTTGATCTTTGGTCACTTCTCTTATCTTTCTGTTGTAGTCCTCTTGTGGCATTAACTTATCATTTATTACCAAGGGATTGAGCAGACCCTTTTGCCTAAAAACATCAAATTTAACCATGAACTTATCGATAGCTAGTTGCATGGTTTGGCACTTATCTTCAAGGTTTAGCATTAAATTCCTCTTCATGAGGACCCTTTTTACTTCTAGTATTGTACCTGTTTTGTCAGGTATCTCTAATTCTTGCAATTCATACTTATTTTTGGAGTTAAGGAAGTGAATGATCCTTGCAACTTCCTCTAGCATGTCTCCCAGTTCTATCTTCACTCTTTGTATGGCTTCTGTAGCCTATTTTACTATGTCAATCTATTCAAAAATGTTAAGTTATGGTATGTTCTATGCTTATAACAGTTTACTTCTTTTTCTTATTATATTCCACCGATTAGCAATCACATGTACATAAAGTAAAGTGCAGATAGAACATTAAACGATCGACAGAAAACAAGCCAAGACAAGAGACACAAGATGTGGAAGCTAGCCAGGGAAAAACCCCACAATGTGTGGGGAAACCCTTTGATCAAATCTTCTTTTATCTTCAATAATTCAATAGAGAGAAACAGTACAATGAATCTGATTCATATCAGCAATAGCAAACCCTAGATCAGCAGCATCAGCATTAGCAGCTTCATTATCAAACTAGGGCAGACGATATCTCACAAACCGACCATCGGATTGACTTCATTCCACCACCAAAAGTTTCAGCTTCCAGAGGAGGTTTAGATGAACCTACAACGTATTTTAGATGAGGAGATCTCCTAGGCCAAGCAGGTCAATCTTTACTTCTGCAGTTGCAGCTTCAGTTTCAGCAGTTTCCAGCTTCAAACTAGGGTAGTTGATATCTTGCAAACCGTTCATCAGATTGACTTCATTCCACCACCAGAAGTTGTGGCTTTCAGAGGAGGTTCATATGAACCTACATCGTAGTTCCAAAGAGGAGATCTTCTAGGACTCACAAGTCAATCTTTACTTCTGCAATTGCAGCTTCAGTTTCAGCAGTTTCCGGCTTCAAACTAGGGCAGTCGATATCTTGCAAACCGTTCATCGATTGACTCATTCCAACCACCAGAAGTTGCAGATTTCAGAATAGAGGAGGTTCAGATGAACTACAGCGCAGTTCCAAAGAGGAGATCTTCTAGGCCTCGCAAGTCAATCTTTACTTCTGTAGTTGCAACTTCAGTTTCAGCAGTTTCCGGCTTCAAACGTGTGAGAGAGAGAGACCCATTTCAGTGCAGTAGAGAAGAGACTCATATCTACGCAGTAGAGAGAGAGAGATGTGATGAGATGAGTCCAAATGAGGAAAAGTCCTCTTATATTTATACACAACTTTGGTAGGTGAATAGATGTGACTGTTGGGCTTCTGAGCCTACATGATTTGTAGGTCAGCTTGATAATAATTCCATAATCAAAATTTCATATCTCCATGAATACTTATCGGAATCGGATGATCTTTATATCAATCCTACACCTCTCGATGAGAGGAATATAATAAAAATGTTATCAGACATGAATAAGATGAACCACATGAATTTTTTCCCTAGTTGCCAATTTTAACAAAAAATCACTTGGATGGATGGCCAAATATCATTGACAGAGTCAATGATATTGACCCATAATTGTTCCTTGGCTTGGCCAAGGGGTTCCTTCAAGGTCAATTCCTTCTCCAAGATTTTTATTCTTTCATTCATTCTGGTTGATTTTTGTATTTCCTCTTTATGCATTATCTGTGTAAGCTTGTAGTCAGTCTTTAGACTGGTTACATTTTCCTTTATCTTGTTCATTTTTGTGGTCTGAATGGACATGTATTCCATTGCATTGACCAATTTACTAGCCTCATCACCTGTTTACCTTGTTGCTAATGTAGACGTTGTAGAAGTTGGGAGGGTTGTAGCTATTGGAGCTGTAGGAGCTAAGGATGCTTCCAAAGTGGAGGGTACTGTAGTAGTAACTGTTGGGATAGCAGTGGTAGGGGCGATCTCAAGACTAGATTGTTTTAACTATATCAAGCTATCTAACTCCTTTTCCATTTCCTTCAATTGGTCATTCAATTGTAAAACTAGGTCCATCATCTCTTTCTGATGTGTTTAGCTCTCCAAGACCTCTTTTGTCTATGGGTTCTCTGAATGTGGAGGTTTTAATTGTTTTTTAAGAGCTGAAATATCCTCATTCTTCTTCTTGATTAACTTTTCAGCAATCTTGATGTAATTTAGATCATGTCCCAGCTCAATTACCAAGTCCTCCAATGACTTGATCCTATTGTCCTTGGCATGTGAGGAGGCCTTTTCCAATTTATATTAGGTTGTAATTTTATCCAATGAATTTTGCAGCTTATGTGTAACCATGGCCTTCCCTATCAAGGTGGAGTAGATCATCTCTCCAACCTACTTGTGGAATTCAATCTGGTCATTGGGATGAATATCCCTAGCCAACACCTTGAAGTCGGTTTTTCTATAGTCAACTGATGTTTTTGGCTACTGAACAGTAGGCTGCATGAAGGACACTTGCATTTTTCCTGCTTTGATGTCAAAAGCTGACATCAACCTACTCTGATTAGCTAGTGTGTGCTTGAATTATTAGGCATATGTTTCAGCCTTCAACTCCTCATTTCTCAACTTGATCTCCTTGTACCTGTCCTTGATATCTTTTTCCTTATCTACTAGACTGGTGAAAGAAGAAACCTCAACTGTCTCTCAATCAGTTGAGTGTTAGATGTTGATGGTTGTTGTGTTTCTCTTGAAGTAGTTGTTCCTTTGGTTCTTTCCACCATTTTATCAGTGTTGGTGATTTCCACTAATTCAATGGTCTATTCCTGTTCAGTTACAGGATTCAGCTTGGGCCTTTTCCTTAGCTCAAAGTGCTCATCTATGGTTTCCATAACAGAAATGGGACCCTCCTCCCTCCTTCACTGGTGGTCGAGTTGAAGGCTTCCGAATCAAATGCATGTTCCGACCCTAAGCTAGAACTCGACAATGGGAATGGAAAAAGGAAGTAGATCATTGATGTGGAGCCCAGCACCACTGTTGCCACCACCAAGATCTAGAAGAATGAACCCGAAGATCTAGAGGAGAGGGAACGTCTTTTCCACTCACAAATGTGGGTAAAGGGTTCACTGCTGCAATTCATTGTTGACAGTGGCAGCCAAAAGAATCTCATTTCAGCAAAGGTCATGAAGAGGTTGGGCCTACTGACTACACCCCACCCACAGCCCTATAGTATCCGGTGGCTTCATGAAGGATGAGACCTCAAAGTTCGCCAGCAGTGTAGCCTTCCCTACAACATTAAGCCCTTCATAGACGAGGTATTGTGTGATGTTACACCTCTGGATGTTTGTGATGTATTGCTTGGCCAGCCATACTTGTGGAGGCGACATGTTGTGTATGAGTCAAGGCCTCGCACTGTCATTATTTCTTTGGGTGATTCATTATACAGGATACCAAAGATAGCCCCACCTACCACCACCTCTTTGATCACTGCTAAGGGAAATTCATCTGTCTGGTTCGCTCCCAAAGAAAGGGGAAGATCGTCACCACATCCATGACCCCCGCGAAGGGTTCCTCCACGTAGCAGCAACAACAAAGGAATATGGTCATGACAGAACACAAGAACAACTTCTCCTCACCCACAAGGGTACCACACAAGTTTCAAGTGGGCAACAAAGTCTGGTTGCATCTGCAGAAAGAACGCCTTACAAGAGCCCATCAGAAGTTCTGACCACTCCAAAATGGTCCTTATAGCATTACCAAGGCTATGGGAAAGAATGCTTTGGAGCACAACATTCCTCCATTCCTTCACTTACACCGAGTGTTCAATGTGGACCATCTTCGACCATGCTTCCCTTACTGGACACATTAGAGATTGCAGAACAGCTCACCAGAAACCCAGCTCACTAGAAGCTTCCTCATCTCAGGGAGGAACTCGACGCAATGGGGACCATTGCTTCCTAAGGGGGTAGGAATGATCCAAGTGGATGTTGATGGCCACCCACCTATCCCATTTGGACCCCCACAACTGTCTCTTTCAATTTTTTCAGTTTCCTAAATTGTAGCACAGTTTACTATTTTTACCAGTTTTCAGGTCCTAAACTTTCGGAGCCGTTTTGAGGCCCTAAATGACGTTTTTTGGGAAATCTGGGGGCAACATGGGTCCATGGACTGATGTTTCCCTTCCGAAAGTGGTAATGCTCAGATAGATCTTTCTAACGAGCCATTGTACACGTCAAACAGAGATCGTATGCCAAATTTACGACCCCAGGAAATCGATGTACCAATTTACCCAAATAGGACCCACAATTTGGCATTTCATATTCTAGGGTTAGGTTTTGCGATGTGAAGGGTTTTCCATTGTTTCTCAACAATAAATAGGCCTTCGAGCCTCATTGTAACACAGTTTAGAGGCATGTAGCTGCCATATCTCTTCTCAGAGATAAGCTACCATCGCCCTAGCTGGTTTATTTCCATTATTGTTTGTAAGCATATTTCAGTATTTTACATTAATGAAATGAAGTATCATTTCTGCTACGTCTTTGTGTTTATGTTTATCTCTGTAATTTGTTGTGTTCCTATTTAAATTCGGATCACAGGGTCCCTCAAACCTGCCCCTTCCCAACCAAATACAATGCACATACAATATATACTTTGGTGGATCGATAAAATTTACCAGAGTTATGGCAGAGTATATTAAATATGGTGGAGGTTAGTTATGATACATTGGCGAATGGATATGGCAGAGGTCAGGCGAAGATCTTGGCGGAGGTATGGAGCGGCCGCCATTAATGGTGAACTCCGCCATTTCTATTTTCGTTTAATACAATCACAAGCCTTAAATACATGCGGTGATGGTCTTATTAACAAGAAACATGTGTATCCCAATCGATAAGGCATGGAATTTGTATCGCACAGATCATGGGTTTGAATCCCATTAAATTCACCAGACCCTTAATAACTTTTGATGAATCTGGATGCACCACATGGCGCCCTTTGATAGGGCCATGTGTCACCTTGGGATTGGTCCCATCGTGCCCAACTGCAGCCTACCATTGTCACATTCTTGTGCTGCCACGTGGAAGTCAAACCTTGACCGCTGACTTCCTATTGACCGTTAACTTTGACTTTGACTTTTTGGAGTTTGTCCTAAAAACTTTCACTTTGAATAACCTTCACATATGGACTCGGTTTTTCCTGTTCAAGTTACGTTGGAATCATTTTTCAAAGCTCTATGCAATGGTGTTGCTTTTGCTCGAATCCAACAACTTTGAATTTTTGGCCCTTTTTAGATCCTTGATCATCCATTGATCAATTTCGGATAATTTCTCCCCACTGAGACCTTTTGGACCACAAAAAGGCTTAAATTCCATAAAGAAAATGTAGGTATCATTTTCCCACTTGGTCAGTATCTGTCCACCCTGCTTGGAATATGTACACTTTACTCATCTATACAATGGTCAGTAAAACACACAAACTGCAAAGTATATTAAGTCCTTTTTCACCCACATCTACATTCATATTTACTACTAATATCTAGGCACCACTAAACAATAATAAACCCATTAACATAACAAAACCCTGTTTTTTCTTCATAGCCAAAACAAAACTCAATTTATCATTTTGCAACTCTTGTTGATGTACAATTTTTTATTCCTTAAGCATGTCTCTCTATTTGTGATTAACTTTAATGATCTCATGCTTATGTAGTTTAGGTTGTACAACAACATTTTTACTAGCATAAGTTTCTTGTTTTAACGATTTCACTGTGATGAAATTTATCTGCTTTTATGGGATGGGAATGTACAATATATTCAATTCCCTTTTTGAAAAAGTGATATTGAATTTGTTCCCTGAAAAATATTGCTTTCCGATCATATAAACATGGACTACTCAATATCATCCCACATGTATCTAGTTTCACCACATCACACATCACCTTATCCTTAAATTGAGAAGTTATTCCAAATGGTAACATAAATTGCTTAGTCATTCATAATTTATAGTTTCTTCTCATCTAAATTAAAGTATAAGGTTTATGATGCTTTATGGTTTTCAATCAGAATTTCTTAACCACTTTTTTCTGAAATTAGGTTAGTTTGATATCCACTATCTAGTAATGTGTCGATCTTTGTATTTTTAATAACAACCCTTATATGAATAACTTGCATCTGGAACTGTTAGAATCATTACCTTCATCAGATTTACCGGTCACAACCAATGATGTGATCTACTTCTCATCACCTGAATTTGACCCTAAGTCCATCAGTTTCACTGTTACCGCAACCTTTTGCTTGCCTTTTCTGATCCACTTCGGCTTCATTTCAAGATGAAATTTCCAAATGTGGTCTTCATCATGGCCCTATTTCTTGCAATGTTTACAAGAGATATTTTCAACCTCCATCTTAGTGTAGTTTGCTTTCTTTGCTTTTCCTTTTCCCTTGCTCTCCTTTCTGGTTGTCGATTATGATGATACCCCAACTCCTAATTTATCTGCTTCAATGTAAGTTTCTTGTATTGCCACTTCATCGAGGTTAGTAGGACTTAACATAAATATAGTATTATGAATATACTCAGGTAATCCTCCTATGTATTTCATTAGAGTTTCTTGAGTATACAAAGGAATATCTAGCATCAACGCCTTCTTATGAATCTCATCTGTATATTCCTGCATTAAATGACCTTTCCTAACTTTTATTCCTTGCCTTCTATTAAACCTTTCTCCTAATATCCCAATGGATATAATTTCTTTTTAAGTGCAGTGATAAAATCAAACCATGATGGAAAAATATTACCGATAAGTTGAGTACCTTTCTGTAACTTACTCTGCCACCAAATCAATGTTTTGCCTTCTAAACGAAGCAATGCTAGCCTAATTTTGGCTTCATCTTTAGTGATCTGTTGCACACTACAGTAAACCTCCATTTTCCTGACCTAGTTGTCAAGCTTCTCAGCATCAACTTCTCCATTGTACATGGGTACTTGAACTTAACATTGAGCTTTAACAATGGTTTCAAAGTTTCAGATGGAGTCAAGAGAGAAGTGATAGGGTATTTTTGATTGCTTTCATCTTCTTTTCCAAATTTTGATGGTTGTCCCTCTTCATCTTTAGGTTTTGCATATTCACCTTTTGCTTTCTTAAATTATCGATACATTTCTTCAACCATGGCTGGCAAGGTCATGAAAGAATCCACAAAGCCTGCATCAGATCCAAAAGCATGATCACTACTTCCTTCTTCAACCATCTCTTCTCCTCGAGTTGTCCTTCTTCTTGAGCCAACTTCTAGATCTCCTTTAACAAGTTCTCCTTCACCAAGCTTGGATTTGCTCCTGGTGATCATACACACTTACAAATCACAAATATCAAAGTACTCTCTCTAATACCAAATGATCTCATATCTCATATTTTTATTTAAACGTGATTTATTATCTTTTGAAATTGTTAATGCATGACTTTGTAAAACACCAATTAAATTTCTTTAGAACTTGAAAATGTGAATAATAACTTGAATTTCGAAATTTCAGCAATTCAAAAAATATAACAACAAACGCATGAACACAAAGACACCAAAAGTTTGTTAATGGAGTTTGGCTATCTTCAAGCCTACATCTTCGGGCCCTGATCTTGAGCAGGGAGGCCTTTATATTAAAACTTCAAAACCGTAAAATACATAAAATAAAATTTCTTCAAATACAATCCTTCTACAATCTGCTCTATCTCATAAATTTGTAGAAACTCTCAGATCTGAAAAAGGCTTCCCGAAACTCCCAGAAAGTGCCTTCAAAGTTTCAAAGACTTGTTGCCTATACTGGCATAAATACCTCTCTCCTGCACAAAAATACACAACTCCTCTCCATGGTGCATTGGAGAAATTCTTAATTTATAGGTAGGATGTCGGGGAATCAAATCCCAACCTCACCATCGTTGGTTTGGATTCATATCCGCATATAGTTATTTTAATATATTTTTGAAACAATAATGAGGGGATGGGGTCCCCGGACCCACCCCTCCCCAACCAAATACAATGCACATATGATATATACGTTGGCGGATGGATAAACTTTAGCGGTGTTATGGAGGATTATATTAAATATGGCAGAGGTTCGTTATGATATATTGGTGCATTGATATGGTGGAGGTCAGGTGGAGATCTTGACGGAGGTATGGCAGGGCCACCATCAATGATGGACTCTGCCATTTTTATTTTTGTTTAATACATATCACAAACCTTAAATACATGTGGTGACAACCTTATTAAAAATAAATATGTGTATCTAGATGGATAAGGCATGGAGTTTGTATTGGACAGGTCACGGGTTCGAATCGCATTAGTTCCATTGGACCTTTAACAACTTTTAATGAATCCAGATGTGTTGCGTGTGCCCTCTGATAGGTCCACGTGTCACCTTGGGATTGGTCCCAATGTGCCCAACTGCAACCTACCACTTGTCACCTTCTCGTGCTTCCATGTGGCAGTCAAACCTTGACCATTCACTACCCATTGACCGTTGACTACTTGTTGACTACCCAATGACTATTGACTTTGACATTTTGGAGTTTGTACTGAAAACTTTCACTTTGAATAACTTTCACATACAGACTCAGTTTTCACTCATTCAAGTTGCATTGGAATAGGTTTTTCGAGATCTACACAATGGTTCCACTTTCACTCGAATCCAACAAGTTCTAATGTTTTCCCTTTTCTGGATCCTTGATCACCCATTGATCAATTTCATATCACTTTTGATGGAGAGATGAAGAAATCACAGAATGCAGAGGCATGGTTGCTTGGCATGAGGAAGTTATTCAGGTTACATGATTATTTAGATAACATGAAAGCTAGAGTAGCTACATTCAGTCTCAAAGGTAAAGTAGACATTTGGTGGGAAGATGTGAAGAATTTCAGAGGTATCCATGAGGAATACTTGACTTGTAATGAGTTTGAGCATCTATTCAAGAAGAAGTACCTATCAAAGAGATACTTTGATGACTGGGCAAAGGAATTCTATGAGCTAAAGATGGGATCTATGATAGATGATGGGTACACTAGCAAGTCCTTGGAGCTAATGAGGTATGTTCCTTACCTCAAGGAGGAGAAGGCCAAGATTCATAGATTCACTAGTGGGTTACTGATGGCATTCAAAAATAGGATTGAGTTCGATGAGCTAGATCATTGGAGGAGGCCATATGGAAGCTAAAGAATTGTTATGAACAATTGAAACGTAAGTCTGAGACTAAGCCAAACTGGAAAGGTAATGCAAAGAACATAAGAAAATGGGACAAGAAGTGAGTAAGACCACAAGATTTAGGAAATAAAGAGAATGTTGCACCACCTTAGAGGTTTAATCCACCTTACAAAGGATAGGGACATAAATCTATGGAGCAGAATAAGGAGCCCATGTGGTGTTGGACTTGTGGAGGGGATCATCGCAAGAGATATTTTCCATACTATCAGGGTGGTAGGCCTCATATATATAGTGCACAAGAGGAACCTACTATTGGGGATCTTGGCATTCCTCGCATTTATGCAACATTGGATAACAAACAGGAGAACCATCAGGAATCTATCATTAAGCTGGATGGTAAGCTTTGTGATCAAGTTATTTCTATTTTGATTGAACTTGGATCTAATTATAACTATGTTAGTCTTGAATTGGTGGATAAGTGTTGTTTAAGTAAGGAATTGCATACAAAATCTTGGTTAGTGCAGTTGGCTACAGGTACAAAGAAGCGAGTTCACCATTGGTTAAGAGCTTGTGAATTTGATTTGAATGGTTTGCCTGCCACAACACATTTGAATGTATTGTCGTTGGGATCATATGGTATGTTGTTGGCCATGGATTGGTTGTACCTTCATAGAATCAAGTTGGATTGTTATGAAAAGGCCATTGAGTTCTTGGATGATAATGGGGAACCAATTGTTGGAAATAATACTGAGAAGGGGGGGGGGGCGCGAATCAGTATTATCAAATCAGTAAAACTTTTTCATTTTCATACTCAAATTCATATATGCTACTTCAGTTAAGGATATCCACGTATATACGCGACTGTGTTAAAAGCAACCAGCATACATGCAGTAATCTTATGATTCAGTTAGCTTATCTTCAGTAAATGCATCAGAACATAATTAACCTTATTAACAGTAAGCAGAATAGATCATCACACATAAAGAGCACACACATGAACATCATGATATAAGGTGGAAACCCATGCGGGAGAAAACCACCTGCTGCAAGTCATCTCAATCTTCTTCTTAATAAGAAAATCCTTTTACAATATTTTGTACTGGTGCAGCCTTATACCAGTACGGGAGCTACAATCCCCTTTGCTCTTGTACTAGCCGATCCATTTACTAGTACGCAGGCTACTACCTGCTACAATGCTCCAAAGATTTCCTTTAGCTCTTGTACTAGCTTAGATACTAGTACGTAGGTGCTGACCTACAATCTTCTCTCCTCCAGGTACCACGTTTCATCAATTTTCAGACTGGATACACTGAAGCACAACTATATAATCTGAAGGCCACGTTTCATCCAATTTTCATACTGGACACATCAATATCATTGAAGCACACAATCAATCAACACTAGCATTATCAATCTCTGAATCACCCAATACTGAATCACTGA
>APFE030365462.1:2862-19933 GCA_000404065.3 Pinus taeda
AGTTGTTAAACTAATTATTAACTCATAATGCAACTAAAGAAAACATCAGTTAACTCAGTTGCATGTCAATGCATGTTCAGTTCAGCAGGGACAGGTGTTAGAGGATCAGATTGCTATCAGTTGTGACTATAGTTGTGCATGAGGATTTGCACAATCAATGGGATTGAGTTATGCCAATGAGAATTGGCCAATACTAAGTGATTATAGCCTCTGCTCACGTGATTCCCAATGTGAGTGATTCTTTTGAGGTAAATACGAGTTTGGTTCAACCATTCTCATCCATTCTTGAGCAGGTATTGAGCAGTGGAGGCAGGCAAGCAGTGGAATAGATTTGGAGATCAGATCTGAGTTGTATTGTGTGTAACAGGTGGAGATAGTGCTGGATACTTGTGAGAAGTATTGACTATTGTAATGTTACATGTTCTCAATCATTAATATACAGATAGTGTGGGTTTTCAGCTGTAAGCTTTCCTCGGGTTACATATTGTGTTAATGTGTGCATGCTCTTGATGTTTTATTGTTATTGATGCTGCTATATTGATGATCAATGTAGAGGAGCTTATGTATTGTGTATGTATTCCGCAATAGTACATGATCAGGATAATCTCCATTGAATATGTGTTTTATTATTCAAAATTTCTACACCATGTTCCCTGAAAAAGCCAAGCATATAATTGCCCAAGGTTCTTGCCTTTTAGGGTATCCATCAGACCAGTGGGTAGATGAGCCTATCTTAGGCTTTCTATCCATTTTCTCTACTGAGCACAAGCCAACATTCATGTATAATTTTAGCCAATTTTTGGCTAATAATATGCATGAAAAGATGATGAAATAAAGACATATTTAATTATGCATCTATTCTAGTCTACATGTTTCTTTTTCAGCAGGGAGACAAGTTTCCAATAAACCTACACAGGCAAGATGATCAGGGCATCATCAAGCAATGACACAGTGGACCTCGTTAGTCAGAAAAAACTCAACTAAGTTTAAGTTTTCAGAATTCATTGACAGTTTTGTTCATACAGTTGCAGGGCTTCTTAAATAAATTAGTTTGTAATTTATTTATTTTAATTAATCTATTTTAATATTTTTTAGATTATTTTATTATGTAATTTATTTAAAACTTGAATGTATAGTTTTTTTAATTTTTAATAGAAATGCTTAAATTTGTTTGGAGATTAATTTTTATAATATTGTTAGTTTTGACATTTTAATTTTGGAAGGTTTTATTTTGAATTTTATTTAGCCAAATGAGTTCTAGGATGGGTCTTTGGAAAGCTAAGATAATGGAGAATATTTTAGGAGTGGGCACATGACCATATTTGGTCACTAGTTATGCCTAAAAATTAGCAGAAGTTGAGGCTCCAAATTTGCAACCAAAGAAATAGTTTATGGGATCTTTGTTTAAATATTTTCATTTTCCCAAAGCTTATGTTGTAGCAAATTCATTCAAAGACTACCTCCTTGGGCCAAAGAGAACATCAAAAGATCATTGGGAGGTACAATTTTCATTTATTTTATTCATTTAATTAGAATTTAGTTGAAGAGTTTGTTTTCCCATTTTTGACACTTTGATTTTTATGTGCAAAATTAATTCATTTTATTTCAATTTTGATTGGTTTTTGCAGGAGATATGTTAGAGAAGATGAATCTAAAGCATCTTGGAGCTTTTCTATATCTCCGGCATAGGAAAAGAAGAAGATTTGCAGCTCCAAAATATATGGATCTTAAACTTCTTTAAACCTCTCCATTTTGGGATTCCTTTTGTAAATTATAAATAGTGTTTTGAAGAATGAGGAAGGGGTTTGTCTTCTTTGCAAATTTAATACTCTTAAACACTTTTGTAAGGAGTTCTAGCTATAGGAGAAAGAGGAAAACACATATTTGAGTATGTTTGGGAATTTGCCTTTTGAAATCTGCTCTTTATCTTGAAGGCATAACTTGCACTTTTGTGATTCTTGTTCTTGCTAATAGAGTTTAAGATTCTAAAAGGATTGTTGGAGATCTATTGAACAAAGCAAATATATCATGTTTATTAATTATATTTACATGTACTTTTATTTGTTAATGCAAATTTATTTATTTAATTACATATTTGTGCCAATTATCTCATATTTTGCCCTTGTCTTTGATATGAAGGTGATTGTATTTTGGATTAGCTATCTAGTTTATTATTCTCATGGATTTGTTGTTAATATTCACTTTAATCATATTCTGAAATCATATTTATGAGTAACTATTTCCTTAGAAATCTGTGATCTAAAATCGATTTAATTTCCATTGGTATTAAGTGAACTATTTCCTAGCATTGATGGTTAGTCATTCAATGTTTTAAAATCTCCACACAAAGCATGTCATACACTTACTATATCAGTTGTTGGAACTTTTTCTATAGTGTGATATTCATTATAAATGGGGCATGTTAAATCCCCATTCATTTTAATTACTATGCTCTCGTTGGATTATATCTATATCTTCCTAATTGAGATAGACTTAGGATTTTTTTCTTCTTTTGCTTGCATATTAAAGTAGATTTGCATTTAGTTTTTATTACTACACTTTAAAAGTCCCCTCACATAAGGGAAAACCTTAGGTGTGGCTTGGCTGAGCCCTCAATTCAGCCTAAGGGTCGCTTTCCTGCAAGATCTCTGCAAGAGAGTAGATATGATATCTCTCTTCATGTTGGTAAGTAATAGAAATACCACAAGTCAACTAGTAGAGGGAAGGGGTAATTGGACCCAATAAAACCAGCTAGAGCCATCATTTAAATGGACAATAGTATAATTTGGGACTCTGAGTGGATGCCTTCCCAAATGTTGATGAGGTCATTTTTATCCATCAGCACAGTCCAATTAGAGAAGGGAGGTTGTTGAACTATAGTCAAATTGGGAAGATTCTAGACCATGTTGCCACCCTAGATGAAATAGTGAATTTAAGTGTTCATATTTTATGTGGGTTGTGTTGTAACATAAATAGTTTTGGTAAGCTAGATATTTATAAAAGAGGGCATGAAAAAATAATAAAATAAAAATAGAACAAAAGAATGAAAATATTGAAAAAAATTGAAAAGAAACACCATCAAAAGAAAAATAAGTGCACAATTGAGCAAGCTCAAATGCCACTTGAAATAAATCTTGTTTGAATCATATAGTAAAATCATGATCAAACATGTTTAAATTTATGTTTTAGGATTAGGAAATAATTCAACCAAACTGTTTAATCTTGGTTGACATTA
The DNA here is from genome assembly GCA_000404065.3 of Pinus taeda. Classification (NCBI taxonomy): domain Eukaryota; kingdom Viridiplantae; phylum Streptophyta; class Pinopsida; order Pinales; family Pinaceae; genus Pinus; species Pinus taeda. The sequence continues at coordinate 6,098 of APFE030365462.1, forward strand.
GAAGATAGGATAGATTAGAGGAAAAGTGATCTAAGCATTTAATCTTGAACAATTGTGTATTTGTAATAGAATAGGGTTAGGAGTTTCTTTAGGAAATAAAAGGCATGCTTGGTCAAATGCACCTTTAGGATTATAATTATGCTTTGATAGATTTATTTTAGTTGAATCATGTCATTAAACATGATTAGCGCCATGTAATAAGCTTTAAACTTGAGTTTTATTTTATGTCGGGAAATGATTTGATGTCTTATAGTTTTGCAATGGGAAAGTACTGGCTAACGAGGGATATCCATCGAGCCAGATCTGTATCTGTAGCATCCATCAGACGGAGGGGCAAGGCTTTCGAGACAGCTATGACCGACCTGGATCAACCTTTGATTGATCGAAAGCCTGTCCCGGAGTGCTGAAGCTCATCCGATGAGCGAAAGCGTTCCTTGCTTTCCTAACGTCCAAGCAAGCACTACGTTCCTTCTCAGGTCAAGAGGCTGTTTTCTGAGCCCTCAAGGTTCTATAGCTCCAGTTTCTTGATCGAAGTGTTAAATCAGATTCAATCCGATCCGATCACTTCAATGAAATCCACTGAAATCCAAGAACTTCTATGAAATCTCTTACCCTCGCATCCGTTTCCCTAATTCTGTTACTCAATTCATCGTTCGTTCTCGTCCCGATGTCCTCATTCCTCATGTACCGGTTTCCTCAGTTACCGGTTCGAAGTTATCCCCCTACCGTGGCGATACTCATTGGTTCTATGTACTGTTTGTGCTGGGGGCTGCTTCATATGAAGAGGGCGTGGGTTTTCAATGATGAACTTATAAGGGATATGGGATGATCCTCGGCATGAGAGGTTCATGATTTTCCTTGCCCATATCAACGGTGGGGAAACCTATTTGCACCCCCTCGTCCCATTTCACGTTAACATCAGGGGGGGGTTCGAAAATCAGTATTGCTTTTCATGGGCCCCACGCAACGTGGCACACCCTCGTGAGTTCGCACCCCCCTCATCCTAAACCTCTTACCATCGCCCTCCCCCCCCCTCCCCCCTGAAATCCACTGTTGCTCCTCTGCTCCTGCCAACGGTTAGTACATCACCTCCCACACATTCCCTCCACTAATCATATTCTGCCAGTTGTCCATATCCGTTACTACATTCCTGTTATTATTTACCCATTACACACCTGTCCGTTACCATGCTCTCGATATCCATTAATGCTCCTAACTCCCGTTTGGTAATGGTTCCATCCCAATGGTAATCAATTGAGGCATATAAAAACAATTTGACACATCTCATGCAGCTCCCCTAGCTACATTGATCATTGTTCTAAACTGTAGGCACTGTTTAGAGTTTCCACACTCCTTTTGTCATCACCTATCAAATTTTGGCAATTCAGAGCGCAGATACCCTCGACATAGATTTATTTGTTTATCTAGGTTCCCGTTAAAGCCAAATTCTGTCCCCTGATATTCTTTCTCTTTCCAAATCCACAGTCATGGCACCAAAGGGAAAGGCACAGGTTTCTAGCAGTAAATCTAAAATTGGTGACAACCCTAAGACTTCTGCTACCCTAGACCTAGATCATATGCCCTTAGCTGGCCAATACTTTAAGATTGCTGACATAGAGTGTGGATTCGACTTGTTCGAATTACATCATTGGTTAAAGCAAAATTATCTTGATCAAAAGGATGACATTAACCTTTGGGAATCATTATTGCCTATGTTTATCTTTCTTCGGACCCACTATTTCCCCAATCTGGTTATGTGGTGTCAAGCCAGGTATAGTCTGTTGCAAAGAACCATTATGGCTCAAAATGGAGACATTCTGGTCTCCATTACACGAGAAACCATAAACCAGATGATGTTGATTCCTAAGAATGACTCCCTTAGCCATTTTTCTATATTTGTTCTAATGGACCTATATCATAAGTTAACCTTTCCTCAGAGAGCTCACATTTTTGAGATTTTCTCCCATAAGACTCTCAGATTCCTAAGAAAAATCCTCCTTACCCAACTTCCATGTTCCCTGAAAAAGCCAAGCAGATAATTGCCCAAGTTTCTTGCACTTTAGGGTATCCATCAGACCAGTGGGTAGATGAGCCTATCTTAGGCTTTCTATCCATTTTCTCTACTTAGCACAAGCCAAAATTCATATATAATTTTAGCCAAATTTTAGCTAATAATATGCATGAAAAGATGATGAAAATTACTATTGAAGGCATATTTAATTATGCATCTATTCTAGTCTACATGTTTCTTTTTTAGCAGGGAGACAAGTTTCCAATAAACCTACTTAGGCAAGATGATCACGACATCATCAAGCAGTGACATAGTGGACATCATTAGTCAGAAGAAACTCAACTAAGTTTAAGTTTTCATAATTCATTGAAAGTTTTGTTCATACAACTACAAGGCTTCTTAGTAGTCAAGATGAGCCTAGAATTAGTGTAGAAATCAAAAGGGTTTTACACTTGAGTGAGTAGACAAAGACTGGAGACTGGTATTTATACTAGAATTACAGAGAAATAAGAGTATGAGGATGTGAGTTGGATCCATACAAATTTCCAAAGTATGTTCCAATGAGAATTTTCTCTCTAGAATATATAAGACAAATGATAAATATGGATGAAATCCATTTTGTATTAGGTAAAAGGAAGTCACAATTCAAAATCAAGACTCAAGTAGGCCCATTTATATGCAATACTAGAACAACAGGTGATGAAGCAGATTCCATTCTCATGCAGTTCAACTTTAAACCTAGTTTCACCTGGTCATATGATCCATTCAACATTATTTCTAATCTAAGGGTGGAGCTCAAAACCACACCTTATAATCATACCCCTAGGCCAAAAATTGAGAAATTTATGAATCAAGACTAGTGGGAGGAGAATACACTTCAAGAAGCGAAAGACTAGACTCTATCTACAACTACCCTTCACACTCCTGTACCCCAAGACAAAGTGGGGAAAAGGAAAAGAGAATAATCATCATCTCTAGACTGTACAGAAATAAGTGCGCAAGAGTTTATTATTCTGCAGAAGAAGCCTAAAACACAGCTCCCAGATGTCACCATTCAAAATGATGAAGAGAAACAAACTATTGTTATGAGTGGGTTGTAGTTTTCTAGAGGGTCAGAAGAACACCTCCCTGACACCCCATCCTCTTCACCTCACAAAATCCTTCAGACAAATCACAATCGACATTATTGGTTGAACCAGATGACCCCAATATCTTCAACAAGTTTTTGCAGATTAAGAAGAAGAATGAAAACTTAAAGGCAATCACCTATGCTCAATTTTGGAAGCAGACTTCTACCTCCTAGCACAGGTTGTTAACAACATTTGACAATGAAAAAGGAAGAATGCAAATGGCATTATTACAGGTTCAAGTTCCATCTCCAAAAAATTCTGTAGAATATAAGAAAACCATTTTCTCATTTTATACAAAATTAATACATCCTATTGATCAAATGGATATGCATAGACAGTATGGAGAAATAATTTTCTACACCATGACAAACACTGCCATAGAGCTTTCAAAGTTAAGGACATCTCTCTCAAATGTCGAAACTCAGCTGAAATTGGAGAAGATTTCTTCATTAGCAAAGGACACTAGAATTAAAACATTGGAAGATTTGGTGATTAAGCTGGGCTATGATCTTGGTGATGTCAAAGCAATGGAAGAGGTCATTAACAAGAAGAATGTAGACATTGCAACACTTAGGAAACAAGTGAAATTGCCTTCTACAAAAGATCCATTAACAAAAGAGATTGAGGAAAGTGGACAACATAAGGAAGACATGCTCAAATTGATCATTGAGAAAAATATACAGATGAAGGATATGGAGGATTAGATTGAGAAACTCCTTAAAGAAAAAGAAGAGGTTGCACAGTTAATTATAATTCCAGTGACATCCATACCCATCACAGTTGCAAATACAATAGGAGATTCGATATCAACACATGATGATTTAAATAAAGTTTTGGAGGACTTGTCTCTTCAGAGACAGGAAAATGACAGGCTCCAGCAAAAGCTCAAACATGTAGAAGCTCAAAAGATTAAAAATGATTCTCTTTTGGTGGAAAAAGATGCAGAAATCTCACCAACTAGCCAAGAAGATTGAAAAATTGGAAAATCAGTCACTAATGGCTCACACCTTGGCCCAAGCCAAGGAAAGGATTTGGGTAGATATCTGTCATGCCATAACTGAGCTTTGGCCATCTATCCAGATTATATTTGAGAAAGAAGAGTTAATCGATAGATGCAGAACAACTATTGAGCAGGTCAGAACAACATTGGGACAAAAACTAGCAGAGACTACTTCCATGATCAGAATCTTGAATTCAAAGACTAGGTCAGAGTTGGAATAGATTTAGGTTGCAGATAGAACAAAGATCATTTTGGAGATCAAAAAGGTGTTACAAAAAAGGAATTTAATGACCCAATCGGAGACCAAGTCTCAAGCTCTGGAAAATATTGTCCAGAGATTTCACACTAAATTCAATTTACTAATCAAAGAGGACTTCCAGAGCTAGTAGCACCAAATGACAGACTTATCAGCTTGGAAGATTACTGTGAGAAGCTTTACAACATTTCCATAGATAGATCAAAGTTTGCAAGTATTAAGGGACATGTCACAGGGAAAGCATTTATTGAAGCATTAGAGTTTGATTTAACCATCAAACACGAAATCAAGTATATCTTCATCAACAAGCCCACTTTCGAGAAGTATACTGAGGTAGATAAGTTATATAGAAAGCTTATAAATCTTTCTATACCAACTGATGAAAGATGGGATGAGCTATGTGATACCATTGAGTAAAAAAGTTTTATCTCCAACAGACAGAACCCAAGACAACATTTTTGGGGCCAAGTCATCAACAACGTCCTCGAAGATAGTGCCAACATCTCAACAGTTTAAGCAGTTCGATATTTTTGTAAATTAGTTCAGATGTTTCTAGAGTCTTATATTTTTGTATAAATAAACAATAACATGATGTAGTAAGGGTTGAACCCTTGCATGAGTTTTTCTAAAGCATAATTGTATCAAACTGAATTCACTTCACATTAATGAAAGGATATTGGATTGACTTCAAACAACTTGTCTCTTTGTGAGTTTGTCTTATTGTTTTCACTTCATCTTTGTTATTCTACATGTATTAAGTTTTGTGAAGATAATTGGGTAAGAGAAAACTGAATATCAGTCTATCTTAAAGCCCCATGAAGTTATAATCTATTTTAGGGAGAATTTTATTGGACTATTTGTCTTTATAAGCTCCTCTACATTTATAAATTGTCAACCATCTTCATAAGGTTAAATATATTTTGTTGGGTTGTAAACATTGTTTATTTGCATGCTTCCATATTATTAACTAAAATTCAGTCTGGATATTTAGGAAATCATAGCTTCTTCAATTATGCCTTTCCATACACTATAAATCAAATTATTTTTCAAAGGTAAAGAATCAACCCTTTCATAGTATGCAGTACTAATAAGGTTTAAGCACCTGCCTTAACCTGTGCATCACATTGGTCATCCAAAATACTTTTTAAAACAACAAAATATTTTAGATGCTTTGGCATAATTAATTAAGCTAGAATTATCTCAGAGGACAATAGGTTGAGTATATAAAAGTTTGATGTACAACTCCTAATGGCAGAAATGATTCTCAAAGCTAGCAGAACTCCTGTTGTAGGTGGTTGCAGACCAAGGACTATTGTGATTGCAAGCATTGGGTGATTTTATGAACTTGAAAGCCAAGAATGGAAGAAATATTTTTTTACAATAGTTGGGGATGAAGTTAAAAAATGGCCTATGCAGGTGCAACAATTTTCCCTTGATAGTATCTCATAAAGTGGCATTGGTAGTACAATTCAACAAAAAGAAATCAATATGATCCAATATAGGGCTTTGACTTCTCCCAAACCATCATCTGCACTTTACAGTCCACATTCAAATTCATCTAGTTTCCTAAGAGGAAACCTCGAGCAAGCAGACATAAGAAAGCAGACTAGGCCTGGAAATTTACAAGACATTCCTAAGAGTACTTTCCAATGGGTGCAGTACATCGACCTAGTGGATTTGTCATTGCTTGAGGACAAGCAATGTCTGGAAGGTGGGATTGTAATGTTCTCAAGAAATTAATTTCTCAAGAGATGAAGTAGCCTATAGATCCCTGTAGGCTATATTTCTTGATAAAGGGGAGAACCCCAAAGTACCCAATGTTTAGGAAAGTTTTGGGGAAACTAGGAAAATAAACCCAAAGTTTGGGTTTTGAGTGAACCACACTTAATCATTTAAGGAGAAAAATCCCCTCAAGGAAATATATAAATATAAAATGGTTGATTTCATTTGAGGCATGATTAGATTGGATTTTTTATCTCTTTTTTTGAGCTTGAGGCTCTGAGGGTATTAAGGCCCCTTTCCCCTTGTCAATTTCAGTGGTGAAAGATTCCACCCTAGTTGATAGTCTTCTATTTCTCTCTCTCTCTTTTGGCATAAGACTCCTTCTGGAAGAGGAAAAAATTTCTTGTTGGAGTGATATGTTATTTATGGGCATAAGGTTACTATTGGGGCTAGTGAAATTCAATGGGTTAAGGCTCTTTGTTTGACACTAGTTGAATTTTTCTTGGTTTTGGGCACAATGAGCACAAGAAAAATTGGAGATATTGAATTCCTGTTTGGGATTTTGGCACAAAAGCATACTTGAGGAGATAACGAGGGCATCCTATTGGAGTATGAATCTATTTTGGCATGTACTTATAAGGAATACTTGAGAAATTTCCCCTTTAAGAAAGAGGATCCTCTAGGATCCCAAAAACTTAGACACATGACCAAACCCTAGCTCTAGAGCAGATTTTGTCCAGTTTCTAATTGAAAATGTCAATTACAACACGTGCTTGGGTTTACAAGAGCCCTGAGCCATTTGTTTTTGAAGGAAAGTGATTTTAGTTAGGTTAGCGAGGGTTTTCATGCTTGTAGTTCGGTGTTGACCCATAGTTTGTTTTCCACAAAAGCATATGAAATTGATAGGTGAGAGGATTAACTTGGTGATCCAAGTCTGTACAAAGAAAGAAACTTGGGACTATAGGAATCCCAAAGCATGTATAAGCATCTAGGAAGGACATGAACTTAAATTCTGGAAACTTATGCAATTAGTTTTGAAACTTAGGACTTAAAAATTGATATGAATGGATTATGAGTATTTTTGTTGAAGCGTAATTGTCAAATTTATATTTATGCACTAAGTAGTGTTACATAGGTGGATTATTGTGTTGTGAATGATACATGGTTCCACTATATCACCCTTTTGAATGGAAATGATAAAATTAAGTACTTGTTGAACCATTAAAAAGGAGGAATAGTTGGACTATTAACTGTAAATAAATTCATTTGTTGTTTAAAAAAAAAGGGAACCCATTGCTAAACGATAATATAGGGAAAAAATTACCCTAGTCCATTACATAAAAACATATTATACTCCAGGGGGAAGAATTAATGAAAGGAGAATTTTCTATTCAATAAAACCTAGAGAGTAGTATTTTATTCAAAGGAAATATAGCTTTGGGGCCTCCTAAAGTTGTTGATTTGTTTGTTCATCCAATGGTATCTATGTCAAAGTTTGGGATAGGAGCTACTTATAAGTCTCATGGAGTATTTTCGAATGAGACCATGAGAAAATACAAGGTCTCACTACTCTCATATTTGAAGAAACTTGGACCTCTACATGTTACATGTTTCCCCAAATAGGATGGGACAATAGGGAAGAAAGCAGCTACCATGTAAGTTCAAAAATATCCCTCTATAAAAAGGTCAAACATATCTAGTGTGCATAGCATAAGAATTTGAAGATGAGCCACTTGAAATGTGGTAAAGGTAATAAAGCTCCTTTTGATTTTATAGTAAATAAGGCATATGAAGATGAGGTGTTCTAAATTGGGCTCCTAAAGGTGGAAAAACGGGGCACAAGTTATATCCAAGTGACGAAGATGGTGATTACTCAATCTAAAGTTGATGATATCCAAACCAAAATTGTCCAAGGGGGATCCTTAGGGCATGAATATGGTGTTTTCATGTATATGAAATCCTAACCAATACATGAAATGTTCATAATAGAAAGCCAACATGGGGCTAAGATCCTCAAGGGGTGCAATCTAAGTAGCCTAGATATACTACTTGTAGACGTCCCTCTAATTATCTAGTTTAAAACATGTCTAAGCAATAGGAGGGTGACATAAAGCATGTGAAGAGTACCTACAAGGTAATGATTCTAGGTATTTTAAGGGTAAATATTGTACATGCGTATAGTAATTCAAGATAAAAAAAAGATACATATATTTTTTGTAGATAAAATACCTATGTTATCCATGCAAAATATAATTCAAAAAACCAAACTATACCACTCATAGGTACTCAAAGGATTTATAAACCTGCCTGCCACTTGAAAATGAGAATCCTCTGTGAAGCACACTCTTGTTGATGGGTGGCCTATTCCTTAATCTGTAGGGTTTCCCTCCATTTACAGTTTCCAAGAAAATGTGATGCAAAATAAACATAGTGAAAAGGCAAGGTGGTAAAGTGTAGCTTCATCCATGGTTATGGTGGACAAGAGGCATTTAATTCTCCTTGGTGTTACTGAGCAATTCCAACCATTATTTTCACAACCAACCTTGGATGGAAATTAGAATGTCTTCTTAAGATCTGTACTCATGTGGGAGAATGTGCTAGGAGAGGACATGGATTTCTCATGAGGCGTGAATAGGGAGTAAATCCTCAAAAGGAGACTCAAATTATGGGATTGCATATGTAGTTGGGGTGGGTGGGGCACCTCAGATTCTAGTAGAGAGGAATGCATCCAAATATGTCTTCCAATTATCTTGTACATGGCATTGGAATCTTCTAATGACATGACTTGGTCTCTAGAAATGGCCTTCTTCACTAGCTAACCTACAATTTTTGGCTCTCTCTCACTCATGACATTTTAAGTTGTAGCGTTTCTAGTGTATCAATGACTCATCCATTGGTGGAAATAAAATGAGCAATTTGGAACAAGAATATGGTAGGAGGAAATTATCCAGCTAAGTTGGGTCATCATCTTTATTCGATAAGGGTATCAATGATTCTTGCTTGTGGTAGAAATTTTGGAAGGCAAAGGCTCCAACAAAAACTATTTTATTTATGTGGCTTTCACTAAACAACAAAGTACTTACTTGCGAGATGATGAGAAAGAAGAAGAAAGTTTGATCTGGTATCTATTGAGGAACAATGAAGAAACCACTCATAATCTCTTTCTTACCTATTTATATTCAAAACTTGTGGAGCAAAATAGAATGCAAATGTGTCTTTCAAACTTATGGATCCAAGATTCTGTAGAAGAACATTTTTCTAGGTGTGTAATTAGTCTGGGTATTTAAGATACAATTGTTCATCATTTAGACCTAAAAAAAGGTCCAAAGACATTTAGGACAAATTAAATCAATTGTTTGGGTCAAAAAGCCAAAATTACAAATTCATATTAAGAAAGTAAATTTTGTGGATTTAAAATGGCTAATAGGAAATTTGTGTCAAGCCATGTAAACATCTTGAATACATTTATGTAGTGATTGGCTGAAGTGGAATCAACATTGAGGAAGAAGATGGAAAAGAAAAATTATTAAACAGTCTCCCACAGGAACAATATTTTCTTCATGCTAATTAAGATCTTCTCATCTTTAGAAACCATGACCTCAACCCTCATGATTGAAAAGAACCAAGTGGATGGAGAGAGGTTTGAATAGAATGGAGAGAAGGTTGGAGAAAATACTATATTCGGATAGTAATAGAACTAAGAAGGAAAGAAAAAGTGGATGCAACAACACCAAGAAAGGAAAATAGTGTGTGGAAAAGTAGGCGAGAGTGCTTGTGGAAAAGTACACCAGAGTGTCTCGGACAACAAAATCCATCATGTTGGTGTACTCCAACATAAAGTAAAACAAACAAAGAGAACTACAATATGGAACCAGATTTAGACGATGAAGATTCAAACAATTAAGAGGATGATGAAATAAATTCCTCTCATATTTAGAAACCATGATATCAACCCTTATGGTTGAAAAGAACCAAGTGGATGAAGAGAAGGTTGGAGAAAATACTATCTTCAATATGGTGATAGAACTAAGAAGGATATAAAAGGTAGAAGAAACAAGACCAAGAAAGGAAAGAAGTGAGTGTGGAAAAGTAGGCCACATGCATGGGACCATAAAATCCACCATGTTGTTGTACTCGAGCATAAAGTAAAACAAAACGAGAATTAGAATATGGAACAAGATTCATACAATGAAGATTCAAACAATTAAGAGGATGAAGCTAATGATGTGTGCTTGTTTTGATCAGTAACTTGGCAACTCAGAAAGGTTGTCAAGATGATTGATTAGATTCAGGAGTTCAATCAAATTCTACCTTCAAATAAATGGGTTTATGGCATATGATATAGGGGAATCATATTGAAGTCTACCTTCAAACTAGCAAAAATATGCATCACCTAATGTGGATTTTTTTGGTAAGCCAAAGTTAATTATATTATTATTTTACGAAAAATTTGTGTGTGGCCTAACATAAGGGAAACAAAGCTATACAGAGCCAACAAATAGCATCCATGTCTTTTCTAATTTATCAAATAATAATCTAGTTAATATAAAGTGAAGTATAAAACAACCATGAAAACATAAAGGATAAAAAATGTGTAGAAATAGGAAGCACAAAAAATAGCAGTGACCTAAATCCAATGAAAGCTATAAATAAGGCTGACTTATCCTAAGAGGCCTAGAATAGTGGGTGGCGGGGTATTATTTTCATGCTTGTTGACTTTTGGCTTGGGTCTTCCACTATGATGATGGGATTGGAAGAATTTCACTATGACATGGGGGTCACCCCAACCTCTCCTAAGTTTTCATTTCCACTAGCATACAATTCCAACACCTCAATTGTAACCCCAAACACTACCTTGAACACTACTTCAAACTTTGTCTTCAAGAGTGAAATCTTGGTTAGGATTTCTTGATTTTGGGAACCTTTTTCTTCCATTTCTTGAGTAGTAAAGGTTTTGGTAAGTAAATACAACTCGGTCATTGTTGGCTTAGGGGGTCCTGACCCAGGTTCGGAGTTAGCTGCACCAACCAACAAAAACCTACATTACTGGCCCTTTCGGAAAAACCAATGTAGCGTAGGCTGCAATCTAACCCGAAGTAGTATGGGGGGGATGAAAGAACCAAGTTTCTACATCTAGAGACTAGTGTGATGTCTTTCAGTTTCGTAGATCTACCTTTGTGCAAATCGATAGACTCTTGGGGTACGTTGCTTCAACCTTGTTAAAACAGCCTTTAGACCTTTGTGGAGGTCTACAATCAGTCCTTGCAGACCCTCAACAATAAATTTTCCTACTTACGTGCATTAGAGAGTAGTTCTAAATTAATGTTCGAGAAGATTTACTTAAGTCATTAGTAAACACAAGGGAAATCACCAGAGTCTTCGCGACAATATTTAAACATGCATTACGTACATTAAGACTTATTCAAGAGAATCGCGTAACATTCAATTAATATTTCATAAACAATCATTCATCAACAGTATATAACATTAATATAGATAAACAAAATAATCAGGAATTCTTCGAAAAAACTGTCTTTATTGATCTTCAATTCAAGGTTACAGACTCAAACTACCCTTTGCACACAGCTGTAGGGGTTCGCACACTCAGCTGCAGACTCTTCCTAGGCCTCCACGCACTCAGTTGTAGAGCCTTTCTTTCCCAATATAAGTTCAGGAAGCATAGCCTTCCTGCCCTAGCTCCTGTCCTAGACCCTTCAATCAACCCAAATCTTTATCTTTTCTCCGTCTTGCCCTTCTAAATCTACTCTTCCCTTTTCTAGGACTCACTATTTATAGACTTTTCATACAATTCCATGGTCTGTGAACCATGGGTGAATCTCAAAATTGACTCAAAACTTTACATAAAACAAGGGGCTAAGCCCCTTTGACTCCTATTCATCTCCATGCTCCGCATCCACAAATCATGGAGACTTTACATTATTTACAAAACTATACCAAAACTTGGGTTATATTGACCCCAAACTAACCTAGGGGACCCCATCCCAACAAGCCCCCAACACAAAGATTGTGACTTGCCCTCGAGTCACTCTGCTGGCATTGCGATCTTACTGCGAAGACCCCCTAGCTCCACTTGGATTATCACAACTTCAGCAATGCTTTGTGCTGCTTCTTGTTGAACCTCCTTGATCAATTTTCCAATGGTTGGTCCTTGTACTACTAGCCTTATCTTTTGTTGTGTCTTCTACAGTCCTTTAAGCTTATCCTGAATGGAATTTGTGACTTGATAAGCCTCCTCCGACCAAGGCTGCAACTTGGACTTTAGCAAGGTCTCCTTCTTTTGTGCGTCCTCTACCTGTGCTAGTAGTTGTTTTCCTTCCTATAACTTGGCAAGGCGCTGTGTTGGTGCTAAGGAGTGCATAGTCACCCTGACCTCATCATATTGGAACTGTAGCTCCCTTACCTCTATGTTCAATGTCTGCAGGTTCGGATCCTCCTATAGATTGGTCACTAGCTCCATAACCTACTCGAACAATGTTGCATAGTCAGTGACTGTGGCATCCAAGGTAGCCATGCTTTCCTTTATCGTGGCTCCATGCTTGTTGGGAACGGGATCCCCTAAGGACAGTTTTGGGGCTAAAAGCCCCTGTTTTGGTCAAATTTTGTAATAAACTTGTAAAGACTCCACATTTTGTGGTTGCGGAGCGCGAAGGTGTCAAGTGTCATAAAGGGTTGTTTTCCCTTAGTTTTGTGAAGTAAAGTTGGTTGTAAAATATCTACCCATGGTTCGCGGACCATGGGATTGTATAAAATGATGTAAGCTCTAAGTAGTTTTAGAGTAAGGTAATGAAGAAGATAGTCATAGCTCTAAAGTAAGAAGTCTAAGTTTCGGGTCGTAGCGTAGGTAGAGGCTCTGTAGCTGAGTGCACAAAGGCCTAGGGTGGAAGTATGCAATTGAGTGCGTAGACCCTTGCAGCTATGTGCGCAAAGTGGATAGAGTCTATAATCACTTGAAGATATCGATAAAGAGAAGTATTTTGCAAATTTTGTGTCTTTGTTCTGATTAATGCAGCTGGTCATTTTATGTATGAATTTCCTTTATAATGCTTATATGATGCATGAATGAATGCAATGACGTTGGGTAACTGAACGCAAGTAAGAAAATTTGTTTATGTAGTGCTAACTGTAATTATCTAATAAGATAAGTAAGATTCTTAAGGTAAATTGACAATTTGTGCAATACGTTGCCTTAGAAGCGCGAAAGTATTTGAATTGAAGGTTAGGGCTACGCGAAGACCAGCCGTACCCTTTTGCAGAGGTATCGAAGGGAGGAATAAGGGGTTAGGAAGATAGAGCCCTAGAACTAAGTGACCTGCGCAAAAGTGGAATAGAAGGAATAAATCGACATCACGACCATCTCAGGGTGCGAAAACTTGGTTCCAGCATCCCCCCATACTGCTTCGGGTGAGACTTCGATCCGCGCTCCGTGGGCTAATGCCGAAAGGGCCAGTAGTGTAGGGATTTGTTTGGCTAACTAATGCTGAACCTGGGTCAGGCCTCCTCAAGCCAACAAATGGTTTACTTTCTGGGACTGGAATTTGCATAAGAGATGTGTGATGTGGTATCTGTTAGTGTCAGCCTTTACATCCTTCCTCCAGTGATCAAACATGCTCTTACAAAGTGATTTTGAAGTGTCAAGGTCAAATTTTGTCATTTCAGTGAGTCTTCAAGCAAAATTTGGTCACTAAGCATTAGGTCT
>APFE030365466.1:11949-53042 GCA_000404065.3 Pinus taeda
ATTCGCCTCACCAACCCAACAAAGAGACCAACCAATGGGGCCCCTTCCCTTAGAAAAAACACCACACCTCCATACAGGTCAACATTCTCATGGGGCACCTGTCTCCGTGTTTTTACATCTAAATCACCTTCATATTCTTTTGGAAAGTGTGAAAATATTTTTTAGGAAAAAGATACCCATGCATATTTTCATGTCTTTTACCCAACGAAAGTTTCTATTCACCCTTGGTCTGAGCTCACACATCACGAACAGTTATTTACCATGTTCACGCTAGTCAGAACATACTTTCACCCACCCCGGAAATCCTATTGACTCCAGGGCCATCCCTATCAATGAAAGTGATTTGACTTCCACCATTTGACAAATAGCTTCGACCTTAGGCCAGTTTTCCATATCCACTCATATTTTCAGCTCTCATTATCATGCCTTATCTAACCCACACTATTACAGTCTATTTACACCTCACATTGATTCCCCGACTTAGCATGTCGGGCAGTTGACGTTTCTTTCCTATCAACTTCAACACTCATATTCTAGGAATCATCGAGGAAGTATCTTGGATACTCCCCCCTTGAAGGGATATTGTTGGGTGGCACAATTGACTTTAGTATTTCCCACTGATGTCATCATTCCCCTTAACATTCAACACAAACACAATTTTTCATGTTAAGGTGGTACCGTACTTAATTACCGCTACAAGTCTTTCATTTAGTCAAAGACCCCCGCATCACAAAGCACCTCATTTAGTAGTGTTTTAGCTCATGATTGTTAGGACCTCATATTGTCCATTTTTGACCATACATTTTACTATGATGTCATCCTTTTCAACCTATATTTAAAGTCCTTGGTATTGTTTTAACCCAATTATTCTAAAGGTACACAATGTTTCTTCTCATCACTATACGTTTAATTATTTTACATATAATTATGCTATCTTCATTGTTAATCATTGAATTGTTAGTTGCTGAACAATTAAATAATGATGTGCAGTCCACATTACTAAAATGGCCTGGAGTTTGTAAGATTACTTTTGCAGTTGCTGAAACAGTAAGAACGATGCGTAAATCTCGTGACTGAAACAGTTGTGATTTGTATTCTAGAATTGACAACAATAGAGGAAGATCACTGAATGAGCTACTACACTAGATGTAATGACCATGATCCAAAGACAACATAACTGTAATAGCATTTTGAGCTGCTACACTGAATGTAATGACCATGATCCAAAGACAGCATGACTGTAATAGCATTTTGTTGATGCGAAACTGATTTCCCTATTTTTTTTGTATATCGGTTTAAAATAGAACTTACAATGTAAATCTGTTGTAATAGATGTCTCCTCTTTATAAAGAGGAGACATCTACATTACAGGGGAATGAATGGACTGCGGGGAAGGCTTAGTTGAAGGAACATAACTAGAATCCTTTTTTTAATATGACATATTGATGGATGAATAAAATTTCGTTCTGAACATCTTTTTCTAGTTCTTGTCTCCTAGGGAATCTTGTGAGAAGGACAGGGCCCACCTTCATCACAAGATTCACCCATTATATTACTGTAGTGTGTGAAGTGTGTCTTTTATCCATGTCTTGTTAACAGTACTGTTACTGAATATTGTTTATACATTCTTTGTTGAAACTCTGTTTTCTCTCCAATTGATTGTTGTATTGTTTAAGTTTATCTACAGTCAACTTATGAGTGTTTCATTGGTGATTGAGTTTACAGAGTGAGTTGGAAAACTCGATAATCAAAAATAGGTGCTGAAGATTCCTGCTCTGGGAATAGGGTCCTGTTCTCTGTTACAGCATAGCCCCTACTTTCCTTTGCAGATTGATTATTTTCATTAAGTTATTCCTTGAATGAAATTAAGAAACTATTAAAATTTATTTCAAATATATATATACAGACTAAATAAAATATAATATAATAGAATTAATACAACAATTAACAATAAACAAATAAAATATATAGCATAATATATAAACATTAATAAACACAAAAGAATAAACAATAATAACATGTATAGATAAATAAGTATAATAACATAAAAACATTAATATTAAATAAATAAAGTAAATATGATTAAACAAAAAAGGTCAGCTTATACCCATAACCCTACTTAACCTTATTTATTTATTTCTCGCTTTTCCCTTCTCTGTAAAAGCAAGTCCTGATGATGAGTCTTGGTATAGGATCGAAACGTCGACAAAAGAATGGAAAACATTGTGGATCATCCGAATTCAACTTCTCAAAAACCACTCCACAAAAACCTACAAACTAAGATGAAATTAAGAATTCTTTGGCAGTGTCTGCAATAAAATTTTCTTGTTGGATCCCTATAATACTAGTGATTACCCCATTACTATTGTAGTTATACCCCTTATTAATATTGTTGTGCCCCTATTTCCCCCATATTGTTATTACTGTGCCCCATAGAATCCCTCTATTGTTATTTTTGTGGCTTTATTATTATTATTGTTAGGTCAGCTAGATTATATTGTGACTCCTTAGACTCCTATATATAGAAAGGAGGTTTTGTCATTTGAATCATCCAAGAATTGTTCATTTATGTAATGTAAAGGAGGTTTCCCCCTCGAAGAGGCTGAATTCTAAGGCGTTGATCTATATTTTCTATCTTTTCTTGAGTTGGTTTCATAACATACTTCAAGGTGCAGTCATGATCTTAGCATAGATATGGTCTTGATATTAATGGAGACATAGTCACAAGATTATGATCTCAGTGAAGGTGCAACTATGGTGAAGCAGTCATGATCTCAGTGGATTTAGGTGAAGATCTCATCCATATATATGAAGATCTCATTGATATGGTGAAGACCTCGGTGAAGGTGCAACAATGGTGTTACAACAATATTGAATATCTTAGTGGTGTCGTAGTGATGGCCTTAGTGTTATCTTTGCAATGATGAAGAAGATGATTGATGTCTTGGTATTGGATTGGCTGAATAGGTCAAGGGTCATGGTCTTGGTATTCGTCAATTGGAATCTCTATAAGAAGAATTTTGTGTGGGTTGTCCTCTCAGAGAGTGAGAGGTTTTTTCCCTAGAAGAAAGCCAACATCTTTTGTTCTTATCTCTATTTTTTTTTTGTAGCTATTTGATGAAAAAAAAAACATACTCTAATAATAACAAAGAGAAGATTGTGCCAATAAGAAAAAGTGAAAGGTGCCTCACAAATAGTTATCATCAAGAAGAATAATCACTTAACTTGAATACCCTAGATTCTTCGACATGGTATCAAAGCTAAGGTGCTAAATTCAAAGGAAGTTCAACAAAGAGACATTCAAGGATCAAGTAGGTTGAAGGATATAAACAAAAAAGATCAAGATGTACATTGAAGGATCAAGCCCTAGATTAAAGAAGTAGTCTACAACATCAAGAACTTTTGCTTGTATGGTCATCATCGAAGTGCCACCAAGGCTCTCATCAACATGTCTACAAAGCAAGGTAATTCAATGGACCTCAAAATCGAATATCACATAATCATGGAACAAGTTGAAACCCTAGAAGCAGTCTTGATATACACTACAAAATAAAGAAAAACATATTGAAGGCAATAAGGAATTGTCATATTCAAGGTTATAAAAATAGGTAAAGAGCGTCTCCTTTCGCTAGAAGAAGATCATCTGAGGAAGAAACAAATCATCCTAATCAAAATGAGCAACCTTTTCTATTGAGGAAAGTCTCTCACATTTGAAAGAATATTATCCAAGAAGAATCCCTAATACATATTCTTCAACCATCATCAAAGCGATCAAGTGGAAGATTTCATCTTCAATTTCCAAGTAAGTACTTTTCATTCTTTAATCAATTTGGTAAAATGACTTTGTAGTTTCAAGGAGATCTATAAGTTGGATGGGTCATCAAACGTCCTTGCATGGAATAAAGAGGATTATCATAATCCTCATAGATAAGAGAAGTCGGTGAACATATCAAGGTCTCCTTTGAATTCACGGGAGGGAACTCTTAAGGTCCTCTCCTCCCTATGTAGCAAGAAAGGAGACATAAAAGAGATATATGAAATACTAGGAGATATACTCTCTGAAATACAGTGAAGAAGGTCATATCACTTAGACCTGATTGAAGGTATCAAAGAATGAAGAAATATCTTCATGAGATCTCAATTGGGAGATTTTGGAGAGATGATAAGAAGATAAGCATCATTAACTAATAAGCAAGGCAAAAAATGTCCATGAACAAGAAGGTTACCTCATTTGAAAACTAGTGGTCTCCATGCTAGATAGAAAAGGATAAGTTGTGGGAAAAAGTGTTGAATGTTAAAGGACTCAAACATGTGCAGAAAGGAAAGGGAAGGTTGATCCTCAAACAAGATAGAATTTAATAGCTAAGATTCAATATTGTTATGGAAATATGATGGAAGGAATCTCATATCACTAGAAACATGGAGGAAGCTAAAGAAAATGTCCAAGGAAAGAGGGAGTAATAGGCCTCTACTATGATTTAGATGGTGTCCCTCACAAAAGGGTCCCATCATAAGCTCCTAAATATTGTGTTATAGATATGAACATGATAATAAGATGCCTCATGGCATCATGAAACCATTAGAGATAAGAGCTCATGACATCACCATGGGAATCATGGAGGACAAAATCCATGGCATTCAAACATGAAGGATATAGCCATTGGGAATCTCATTGGACATTGAAGGGCTTGGGAGTATTGTGATGAGCTTTGGCTTCCCCACAACGTAGAGTGAGTATACTTCTTTGGATGTGTAGGTGTTGTTGGCTATAATGTTCCACTATTGGAGCTAGTGGTCGTCAATGGTGTATGTATAGATGGATCTTTCACTTATAGTAATAATATCAAAGCCAACACGCTTTCATTCATATGTTTTTATTGTAGTTGTACTATTCTGGTTTCTTTACCAATGTATGTTGTTTAACTTATGCATTTTCTTATGAACTACTTTGTATGAAATTGTATGAATAATATTGAGCACGTGTTGTTGGATCAACTCATCAATTTAGTTTGTGGACTATTCTGCATTTTAGCTTGTGATGTGATTTCGCTCATGTGCTCCTTTCAAGTTGGGTACTATTACAGGATTTTGAGGGGCATGCTTCCTTTTCCCATCCATGTGTTATAACCTTTATGCATTGTACTTGACTCTCTCTCTAGAGTCACACACTTTCTCTCACCCAAATTTATCTTACTTACCTATGCACGCTACCGCGATGAATGCATTACACTACCACCCACTACTGGGACTTCTACTGCAAACGGTTTGAGGTTTAGTTGGGACTTCATATTCGGGAGATCCCATGAATGTTGATAGGTCAAGCACCGTCAACATTTCTGGTGCTAGAAGGAGACCCAGATGACAAGCAGAGCCCTTGAAGTTTGTTTTCAATTTATGCACATATTTCATGACTTCTGTCCAAATCACACTCTCGTCATGTTTCTCTAACTTTGTTGATTTTGATGTGTCGACGAGAATTATAGATGACTTGTCCAAATATAATTTCAATGGCAACAATGGAACACCCTTGTTCAGGAACACAATTTCCTTCACTAGCATCTATGATATGCATGATCTCCCCTCAGATGACATTGCATGCGAGTTGTTCACTTTCACATTCGAAGGGCTTACAAAGAAATGGTGTCACACATTTCCCACATCCTCTATACACTCTTTTGATCACATGTTCAGAGTATTATGTCATTCTTTCATTATTTATGACCATAAATCACTTAATAAAAGAACTTTAAAATTGTGAAAATCACCTGACAAAACTCTTCAACACTTTCATGGTCATTTTATTCATTAATATTATGAATTTCCTACAGATGAAGTTTACTGGAAGTATTTGGAGGAAATATTTCAATATCTTGTTCACATTTCTAAGAATCCACGTGATTTGGAATCTTTCAAACCTCTCCCAACATACCTTGGTTTTAGAGATTCTAAATCTAAGACGGACAAGGTTGTTGTCCCAAGTGACCCTTCATCCCCTTCTCATCAATCAGGTCTAGCTCTATAGGTCGAGGTGGGAGAAGTTGAGATTCTACCTGTTGATCTGTCACCATCTCCTCCTACCGCACCTACTCAATATTTCTGCGAATAATTGGTGAAGCCTTCTAGTTGTCATGTGGTGTTATCTCCTCAGCCTCCGTCCTTTTGTTCCTTTGATCCTCCTAATTTTGGTGTATTGTGTTCATCCATTTCCGATCTCGCATGTGATGTTCACGAGGATCATGTTTTGGACAAAGTTGGTGTTGAGCAACAAACCTGCACTATCATTTTGTATGAGTTTGTGTGGGATTCTGGAAAAGAATACATAGTGAAGGATGACCTCCTTCTATTCACACCTTGTTCTCTTTATCCTAACATCTTCTACGATTCCGCTATTTTTGTTCCATATTGTGAAAATTCAGTTCCAAAAGTTTCTACTTCCGATCATTCATAGAACACATGGGATGCCAGTATTTCATTTGATTTTGGAGAGGACAAATATATCTTCCCAAATCCACTCAATCCCTCATCTTACCCGTTCAGAAACACAGAGGGTGAAATTTCTCATTTTTCATCATACCCTCTTTATGACTCATCAGATTATGAGGATACCATTATTCATCTTCAACTTTCAGATCATGCCTATCGTGATCTCTTCATTCATTCATCCAATCACAACTCTGATTCACTTGTTGTTGATCTTTCTAATCCACCGGTCTTTGATGACCCATCTTTTGATGAAGTGGAAAATCCTCAAATTTTCGAGGCACTCTAGCTGAATCTAATGGTTATGTCAAGTTCTCATAGCCTTGAGGTTAGTTCCACTTCTAATCAGAAATATGTTAAATCTATCTAGGCTCCTCATCATTTTTTTGTTCACACTGAAGAACAATCTATTTCACATTTTTCGCATCCTCCACCGGAATTACATGATCCTATTTCCCATGCATTGGAGGAGTCATACATAGCAAACACTATTGAAATTTTTTTTTCTTGTTCCTTAATGTTTTCTCGTTATTCAAGTTCGAAGGTGTGTACATGCTTGTCTTCCATGCGCAATGTGACAGGACACCATGGTACATCTGCAAAGTGCCTTCAATGTGCTTTTAGTTTCTACTTTTCTATGGATGCATACAAGCTTCGAACATTTTGGTTTACATTGTTGTATCTTTCTTTTCTATTGGTTTTCTTGCATATCTCTCTTTCCAATCATTCTTTCACCTACATAGACCAAACAATTCATCGATGGCTTCATTGGAAGTATCACTTTACATGAGTTCTCCATGCTCTAATTAGGTTACTAGTAGGAGTAGATTTTTGTTTCTTGTTTTGCTTCTTGATTTGCTTACATTGTTTTGCTTTGTCCTACTTCTTCCCTTTGTTTACTTGCTTTTGCAACCGTAGGTTGGTTTCCACATGAAACTGTCTTTGTCTTCTTATAAAAGCAAGGTGAAACCCAAGGGGAGCTTGTACAACTATCAACACTTGGTTATATGTTTATTCCCTCTCTTTATGTGAATATTTTTTTTCTTCTCATTGATGATATCCTGATGGAAAGTAAGTTCCTTTCAGAGAGAGTCATGGTGAAATCATGATTCTTTCACTCTTAACTAGTATCACCTACTCTAATCGGTTCTCTATTTTCGGTTAACCCTTGTCAAATCGGTCAAGTAGAGTAACGAGATGGGGGAGACCTTAAAACTTATGTTAGAGGTATATATAAATATCCTTCTCTAAAGGGACAACCTCTTCTTATCTCAATAAGTCGATATCCCTCTTCTGCCTCATGAAATAAATAAGTGTCTATGCACAATTGTTTGAAAAATGATATATAAAAAATGAAATAAAGGGTGAAAGAAGAGAAAGGTTTCCTACGTAGAGAGATGAAGCAAGTAACTCTATGAGGGTACTGTCACGGCTTTCTACTAGTGGCGGAATACTTGTGTTCTTGAAGTGACTCCATCGTGGTACTGTCCAGGCCTGCTGGCAGTAGAGCAACATAAGGTATGAAACTAAAACTATGAAAGTCTATATTACTTATGCATTTATATACCCCTCATCCCTAATCAAAACAAATCAGTTTGAATTGGCTTGGTATGTGTCTTTTCGATAAAGAGAATCGTAAGAACTACATCTTTAACAGAAGTTAGTGGGGAAGATGTGATAATTGAGGAATTGAAAAATACTTCTAGAAGAGTTAGAATTGCTGGCGTACAAGTTCCATACATAGAGTTGGAGTTATACTAGTGTGTTGCCAATGTTCTAATGGCTACAACCACCCTCCAAACATTTTCCCAATCTTCGTTTCGTAGCCTCCCTTCTAAACCACAAAAGTTCATCTTGCACTGATCTAGGTACTTTTTCTTTGATTGAGCCTCATCCTTTGCATATTGTCTTGTGTTTTCTTACTTGGTTTACTATCTAACCCACAAGTCGATATCTTGACTTGGTTTCCATCCAAACTGGGCATGCCTTAGAGAATTGCATAATCCGAAAGGGAAACCAGCCTTGCTCTTGGGAATTGTGCAAGCCAAGCTGACAGTGAACCTTGAGTTCAAGAATTTCACGGTGCTAGTTTACAGCTAGCCTTCAGCTAGGAAATTGTGCAGAGCATGAGAAGCATCCTAGATCCACTCAACTCAGAAATTGCGCAGAAGCCTTTCTGCTCAGAAGCTGCCTAGTGCATGAACCAGATAGTTGCCTGGTTTGTCCCGAAACTACACAATCCCTCCGAGAAATGCATGGTATATTTTCCCAAAAAAGAAAAAAAAAAGAGAAAAAGAATCCCTAGAAAATAGGGATCTATTTTTAGCAACTCAAAAGACTTTATTTTGGAAACTTCCGCCAAGTGTCACTTTTTCCTAGATTTTTGGCCTTCACATCATAAACCATAAAATGCTACTAGACCTCATTTGCACATTCAACCTTGGAGCTCTGGCATTTCCGAGGAGATCATTGAACCTTCGGTGCGATCATCATCACTTTTGCAAGTATTTTTTTCTTTTCTCAGTATTTTGCCACTTTTTCTCACTTTTGCTTGTTTATCTTGTCGGAGTGTTGTTTCACTTGTCTCTCTGAATGCCTGTTGGCATTTTAACTTGTTTTTTCTTGTAGAAGTGTTGTTTCAAATTTTGTATTGCCTTTCCCAAGTGTCGCATTACCTGTTTTCACACTAACGGTTGTTGTTGCGGTGACTTCCTTCACATGCTTCATTTTCCTTCGGTTTGATTGATGCATGCACTTGTTCCACTTGCATACATCATCACTTACCCATATCTGCACTCATCATCACACCATCCTTTATATCTACTCAATTTCACACTCCCTTTGGGCAGCTTTGGGCTCCCCTTTCTTGGATCTTGTGTTTCCTTGCACGCACTGCACATTCTAGGAGCTCAAGGCCTTAGCCTTGGCTTTTGGAATTACACAGAGGCTGCTTCAGCCTGGCTCCAACTGCGCATTGCACAATTCTAGGAGCCAGCCTCCCACCTTGGCCACTGAGATTATGTAATGTGTAGTCTCTCCCAGCCTTGGCCCAAGACTATTGCTAATTTCTTAGTTCCAGTCAATAGTCCTCCCCACTGATTGTTGGGACTGCATAGTTCGCAATTCCAATAGGCAGTTAGTGACCTCTGTGAACTTGAATTATGCAGTATGTCCCATGGTGAGCCTCGTTTGTTGTCTGGTCTCATCTTAAAGTTACTTTTGGTTTTAAGATAAAATTTTCCTACCATGAGTGTCTCCTCTGTCTCCAGTTACAACATTTGTTTAGCATCTCTCTAACAGTTATAGTTAACATGGCCTCCAAGAGTGATGCATCAAAGGAAACCATTGAGAGAAGTATTAAGGCAGCAGTTGAGAAGAATTCATTTAATCTTCCAGTGTATGCAGACACTCAGTTCTTGATTGAGAAGGGTACAACATTAACATGGCAAAAAATCAAGGATACTTTTGTAGAGGACTTCAAGGAAGACTTAGAGGATCAACAGGTTTACCTTAACATCCACTAGTCAGGATTATACAAGGTTGCATGCAGGTACCCCATCTTCCCATGTGCAGACATTATCAGTTGGATTGTCTCACACACAAATCCAGAGAATATGACATTTATCAGTGCCAGCGGCATAGAGCTTGCCACCTTCAAGGTTGAGAATTTTCAATAGATGTATCATTTACCTCTATTAGTGAAGCACATTGACACACTTTTCTATCACCCATAACTTTTATAAGTAGAACTTCGGCATAAATCACATATAGAAAGACCTTTGTCGACGCATTTCGAACCAACTAGTGTGGTTCATCGTCAGGACAAGTTGAAAAAACAGATCAAGCTTCACATGTTAAATAGTTTGAGCAGAGCCTCCAACGACTATCTTGACCAATGGCTAATTTTGACCTAGGGACCAGAGTCAGAAAGTCAATTAGTTAATTTCAAGGAAGTTGGTTAATATATATATATAAAAAATTATGAAATAATTTGAGATGGTGTTTATGTTATTATTTAATTAAAATATATAATTTAATATTAAAAATGTAATTTTAAATAGGAATTAGTTAAAATGAAGACCTAACTTTTTTATACAAATCATTAAAAATATAAATAAAAATGATAGTAAATTAGAATATCTATAATTTGGAACGAAAAAAAAATAAATAATAAATAAATAAATACAAATAAAATAAAAAATAAATAGATAAATAAATAAATAAATTACATATACATAACATATACATATACATATACATATCATATACATATACATATACTATATACATATACATATAATCATATACATATACATATATATATATATATATATATATATATATATATATATATATATATATTAGTTACGATTATAAGTCCTAATATCCATCAAGAAAAAAAAAAAAAAAAAGTGACCCAAAATAAAAAGGAGAAAGACCGAAAAAATCCAGAGCAAGAAGGATAAACCCTAGGAAAAAAAAAAGAGGAAGGAAGGCTCCAGGGGGAACAACGAAAGCGAGAAAGATGAAAGGGGGGTGGCGGGGCGGGGAAGAGAAGAAGGATTATGATGAAAGGGCAAGGATCCAACATCTATTGATCTTCCAGCCGTCATCCCTGTTGAGATTGTTAGGCCTTCTTTCGATCTCAATAGCTTCCCTGAATTTACGATAATGGAACTGAGCAACTTTAGCAACAACCTTGGCTTCCTCTATACACACCTGATGCTTCGTCTTTTCCACATGTTTTACTAACGTTGAAGACTTGGTTCTCCCGTGTCTTAGGTCAGCTGCATGTTCTCTAATCCTCTGATGGATGGAGCGCCCTGTTTCACCGATGTAGGGGGTCCCAAGAACAAGGGATCAAGTAGACACCCTTCATGTCCTTAGGGTTAATGGGATCTTTCACTGATCGGAGGAATTACGAATGGTGTTGAGGGGCCTAAATGTTGAGGGAATATCATACCTCTTAAGGATCTAAGCAATTTTGTCCATGGTTCCTTGGACATAGGGAAGATGGACACCTAGTCGGCACTCCTTTGGTTCTTTCTTAATAACAACATTTTTAGAGGCTTTAAGCAAAGCATTCTAACCTAGGTGCCTACTATATCCATTCTCCTAAAAGACATCAAGGAGATGGGATCTCTCCTTATCCAAGCTCTTATTATCAGAAATCCTAAGGCCACGAGTAGCGAGGCTGTTAAGAACACCCATCTTCTGAGCAGGGAAATGATGGGAATCGGCATGAAGATACTGCTTAGTATGCATCTTCTTCCGGAACACAGAGTGGGAGAGATAGTTGTCCTTATTTCTAGATATAAGAATATCTAGGAAAGGGAGGCAACCATTGATCTCCATCTCCATGGTGAACTTAATGGTAGAGGAATGACTGTTGAGGTGATTGAAGAAGTGATCCAACTCCTCTTGGCCATGGGGCCAGATGACATTAGCATCATCTACATACCTTTTCCAAAGCTTGGGAAGGAGACGAGCCAAGGCTAAAGCTTTGGCTTCAAAATCTTCCATAAAAAGATTCGCAACAATGGGGGACAAGGGGGAACCCATGGCAACACCACAAGTCTGCTCAAAGAACTCACCCTTGAAACAGAAGAAGGTGGAAGTGAGACAGATCTCAACCAAATGTGCGGTATCAAGATCTGTTAGGCGATAGATCACTTCCAAGGCCTCCTTTATAGGGATGCACGTATACAGGGAAAGCACATCAAAGCTGACGAGAATGTCCTTAGGGTTAAGCCTAATATCCTTAAGCTCCTTAATGAATGATGTTGAGTCTTTCATGAAGGACTCACTGTGGCCAACCAGGGGCTTAAGTTTAAGGGCAAGGAACTTGGCTAGAAGGTAGGTCGGACCACCAATGGTGTTGACGATAGGCCTCAGAGGGGCCCCTTCTTTGTGAATCTTAGGTAACCCATAGATCCTAGGAGCAATGGGATTGCTCTCGATGCATTTGTGGCACAGGGAACTCACCAAGCTACTAGACTTGATGGTGAGAGCCACTATCCTATAAATCTTCTTCAGAGGGTTCTTGGGCATTTTTTTGTAACTGTCACTATTGAGAAGATGATTTAACATCTTCTTATGGTAATAATCCTTGTTAAGCATGATCGTATCCCCTCCTTTGTCCACCTTCAGAACAACAATCTCTTGCTTCTCATTCAAGGATTTTAAGGCAAAGAATTCCTCATTGTTGAGGTTTTTCCGAGGGGGCTTAGCCTTCCTAAGGACGACGGCACAACCCTTAAATCAGAACCAAGAGATTGACGTTCTGAAGGTGGAAAAAGGAGGGGCTACAGTCATCCTTAACAAGGATGATTACCGTAAGAAGATGTTAGATCATCTTCTCAATAGTGGTAGTTACAAAAAACTACCCAAGAACCCTCTGAAGAAGATTTCTAGGATAGTGGCTCTCGCCATCAAGTCTAGTAGCTCGGTGAGTTCCCTATGCCACAAACTCATCAAGAGCAATCCCATTGCTCCTAGGATCTATGGGTTACCTAAGATTCACAAAGAAGGGGCCCCTCTTAGGCCAATCATCAACACCATTGGTGGTCCGACCTACCTTCTAGCCAAGTTCCTTGCACTTAAACTTAAGCCCCTGGTTGGCCGCACTGAGTCCTTCGTGAAAGGCTCTGCATCCTTCATTAAGGAGCTTAAGGATATTAGGCTTAACCCCGAGGACATTCTCGTCAACTTTGATGTGGTTTCCCTGTATACTTTCATCCCTATAAAGGAGGCCTTGGAAGTGATCTATCGCCTAACAGATCCTAATACCATGCATCTGGTTGAGATCTGTCTCACTTCCACTTTCTTCTGCTTCGAGGGTGAGTTCTTTGAGTAGACTTGTGGTGTTTCCATGGGTTCCCCCTTGTCCCCCATTGTGGCGAATCATTTTATGGAAGATTTCGAAGCCAAAGTTTTACCTCGGATCGTCTCCTTCCCAAGCTTTGGAAAAGGTATGTAAATGACACTAATGTCATCTGGCCCCATGGCCAAGAGGAGCTGGATCACTTCTTCAATCACCTCAACAGTCAATCCTCTGCCATTAATATCACCATGGAGATAGAGGTCAATGGTTGCCTCCCTTTCCTGGATATTCTTATATCTAAAAATAAGGATGGCTATCTCTCCCACTCTGTGTTCTGGAAGAAGATGTATACTGAGCAGTATCTTCATGTCGATTCCCATCATTCCCCTGCTCAGAAGATGGGTGTTCTTAACACCCTCGCTACTCGTGCCCTTAGGATTTCTAATAATAAGAGCTTGGATAAGGAGAGATCCCATCTCCTTGATGTCTTTGTGGAGAATGGATATAGCAGGCGCCTAGGTCAGAAGGCTTTCCTTAAAGCCTCTAAAAATGTTGTTATTGAGAAAGAACCAAAGGAGCACCGACTAGGTGTCCATCTTCCCTATGTGCAAGGAACCACAGACAAGATTGCTCGAATCCTTAAGAGGTATGATATTCCCTCAAGATTTAGGCCCCTCAACACCATTTGTAATTCCCTCCGATCGGTGAAACATCCCATTAACCCTAAGGATGTGAAGGGTGTCTACTTAATCCCTTGTTCTTATGCGACCCCCCTACATTGGGGAAACAGGGTGCTCCATCCATCAGAGGATCTGAGAACATGCAGCTAACCTAAGACATGGGAGAACCAAGTCTTCAGCGTTAGCAGAACATGTGGAAAAGACCAAGCATCAAGTGTGTATAGAGGAAGCCAAGGTTGTTGCTAAAGTTGCTCAGTTCCATCATTGTAAATTCAGGGAAGCTATTGAGATCGAAAGAATGCCTAACAATCTCAATAGGGATGACGGCCAGAAGATCAGTAGATGTTGGGTCCCTTCCCTTTCATCATAATCCTTCTTCTCTTTCCCCCCTGTCGCCCCCCTTTCATCTTTCTCGCTTTCGTTGTTCCTCTTGGAGCCTTCCTTCTTGTTTTTTTTTTTTTTAATCTAGGGTTTATCCTTCTTGCTCTGGATTTTTTCGATCTTTCTCCTTCTTTTTATTTTTGGTCGTTCCTTTTTTTTTCCTGATGGATATTAGTACTTATAATCGTAATTGATATATATATATATATATAATATATATATATATATATATATATATTATATAAATTATATATAATTTATTATTTTTATTATTTTTATTTATTTGATTTTGATTTATTTATTTTATACATATATTATTGAAATGTATTTCATTTAATCTTTTGTTATTTTATTTTATTTTAATTTTATTAATTTATTTTTTATTATATTAATTATTATATTATTATTATTATTATTATTATTTAATTTTAATTTAATTTATTTTATTTATTGTTTATTTTTTTTTACTCAACTTTGTTTCTAATTTAAACTTTATTTATTTTTAACTCTATATTTATTATGTTTTTTTTTTTTTTTGTATTTTTTTTGTATTTTTTTTTTTTCGTTCAATTTATAGAATTCTAACAACGATTCGATTTTTCTTTTATATTTTAATGATTTGGTAAATAAAGAAAAGTTAGGTCTTCATTTTAAACTAATCATATTAAAATTACATTTTAATATAAACAATAAATTAATTTTAATTTAAATAATACATAAACACCATCTACAATTATTTCACTACATTATATATATAATATATATAATATATATATATAAATATATATATATATAATAATATATATATATATATATATATATATATATTAACCAACTTCCTTGAAATTAACTAATTGACTTTCTAACTCTGGTCCCTAGGTCAAAATTAGCCGTTGGTCAAGATAGCTGTTGGAGGCTCTGCTCAGACTATTTAACATGTGAAGCTAGATCTGTTTCTTCAACTTGTCCTGACGATGAACCACACTAGTTGGTTCGAAACGCGTCGAAAAAGGTCTTTCTATATGTGATTTATTCCGAAGTTCTACTTATGACTATTATGGATCACATAAGCCTCAATTCAACAACCCATAACTTTTTGAACACTACAGACATCGTCAAGCACTGGGTGAAAGAGCTATCAAAGTTCAGACGAACACCCAATCATGTTTACAAGACGAAGTCTCTCATGAAGGCTTATATGTTCTTAATCATCTTTGCATGTAGAATATATGGTCAAGAGAACACAAAAACCTTTCCTGAAGGTTGCGTAGCTGTACTGGACCAAGTGGTGAATGATGGAAATCCATTCAACTAGTTAGACTTCTTGGCTCATTAGTTGAAGATCTATGTGACTAACACCCAAAATCTGCCTAAGAATGAGCAAGAGAGATTCTACATGTATGCATACTTACTTGACATAATCTATGATTGATAGCAATTTCTTGGCATGGCCTGGATATGGAAACATAGGGATATTGCCATCAATGTTTATTGCACGTTGCTTTTCAATTGTAGCTATCGAGGAATGATGGAAAAGCTAACTAACCATTTCATCAACCCATTTTACAAGCTTATATTTGAACAGGATCCACCCTGCATGTCCCGAGAAGCAATGGATGTGATACTTAACATCGCATATTGGTATGCCTCACTAGGTGGCACCTTCATTAGGGCATATGGCGGAGAGAATCCTCCGCATGTTCTACCAAGGTATGCCACTGACAAGATGTTCATGCAAGAGGTCTCTTATTACCTCTCCAGAAGGTGATCATCAACATTTCATAGGAAGAAGAAGGCACCATGGCCCACTCTTTCTTTACTGATCAGATTGTATGAGATTAAGAGCTTAAAATATGTAGATGTCGAAGTTGAGGAGATAGTAGGATTCGATTTCGGCACCAAATACTTCAATCTGTATGATCATCATGATATTTGCAAGGACCACTATTCGAGAGTCTACTTTCTATGGATCCATGTGACATTTCACTAGCATGAGGAGGACCCTTGGAGGTATTGCTACAACGCCTCCAAAATCCATCAACCATTTAGTATACCAACAACTTTGAAATTTTCTCTACATATAGTAGCAGGACAGGAAGCAACAACAATATCATGAATAGGAAAAAATCCAATGCAACACAAGGGCAAGAGGAATATTTGCAAGAAACCAAAGTTAGATCAAATCTGCAAGATGAGGGAAGATCCTATCATGGAGAAAGCAGTGTAGGTAGTGAAGGCAAAGAGGGAGCAACAGATAAAGAGAGTAGAGTGAAGGGAGAGAGAAAAGTAGAGGCTGCAAAAAGAAGAATTGAAGCTACAAAAGACAGAGAAGAAGTTGAAGGAAGAACAAGAGTTGAGGAGGAGAGAGAGACAAAAGAAGTAGAAAAAGGAGGAAGAAGAAAGGAAACGTGTGATTTCAGGGAAAAGAATGACCATACAAGTTCAGGAGTTAGAAAAACCGATAGTTAAAAAAGAGGGTGAATGTATGCAATATCGAGAGCTTCCTGAGAATATTGAGCAATTGATTGAAGTGAAAAACATGAAGTTGGAGCAAGAGCCAATGAACGAAGACACTAACCTTATTACGTGAGCAACATAGGCCACCTTGTAGTCTCCACCACCTCTAGTGTCAGAACTAGTCTCAAGAGAGAAAGAAGTAGTTGTTCTCCTTGATGATGATCTAGTGATGGATGTGTAAAATCTATCATTTGATGAGTAGAAGAAGAAGATTGTACAAGTGTGGAGGAATCACTTTCTAGATGATCATGCATCACCTGCATTCATGAAGGAAAGGGTGATAGTGTTAGATATCATAAAGCATCTAACTACCCTTGCTAATACTACCTTGACATATGCAAGAACAACAAGCTCAAATGTTAAGTTCCTGTTGGCCGAGAATGAACAAATGGAAAAGCACTTGCAAGCTGCTAGAAAAGAGCTAGAACAACTTCAAGTGCAAAGAATAGTTTCTGCAATGGCAGAGATTAGGAAAGAGATACTCGCTGAAGTATCAACACTTGAGACCACCATTGAGAAGCTCTATGATGGATTTGTCACCATGCATAAAGTAGTTGTCTATGTGCATGGATTACAGTAGCAAAGGAAAGAGTTTGTTAAAACTCTCAACAACATACATACTACCATCGCCCATGTGCAAGAGTGGACAATGTGGTAAAAAGGGGCCCTACTTCACTTGTTAAAGAAGATGAAGCTACAGACAAAGATGGAGAAAGAAAAGGTCTTGATATTGATCCAAAACTATTAGCAACTCACTCCATTCATCAGCAACATACAGGATTGATATGCACATATTTACAAGAGTTTGGATGTCATGGTGAGAACACATAGGATCCCATGAATTAGTTACCTAACCAAGGCTAGACCCAAAAACCAAGTTTGGCTAGAGATCGATGGGTACATGGAGAAGCTATGGTGAGAGGCCACTAGGGATGAGTTAGATTTGAGTTCACATAACATGCAGAAGTACGTTGGTGGTCTTTTCATGGTCAAAACCATGTTGCACATGCTTTAGGATGAGTTGGATACTAGTTCCAAGACCGTATACCCAGATGATATGGAGGCAAGAGTCTGCTATCAATAAGACACCATCAAACAGTTTGGGGACATCATCACAGAATACCAAGCTTGGCATCAATATGTGACCAAGAAGAACCAAGTGGAGGTTTCTAAGTTGGCATTTCCCCAAACTTCAGAGTCATAGTGTTTTGTCTTGTTAAGTTGTCTCTAGCCTATTTTGTCTTAAATGGACACATGTGAAAATTGTAATATTATTTGTAAATATGTTGTAAGTGAAATTCCAAGTTTCATTAGTGAAATGTGAAAGGTAGTCATTATGTGATGTAATCGGTTATTTGTAAGGAAGTTGAAGATTCATGATGGTAGTCAAAGAGTCACAAAGGGGAATGTCAAGGGTCACCCCACCCTTTGTTATAAATAGAAACTCATAACTTATAGAAAATGATTTTGGGAGCCAAGCTTTTGGCTAGGCTTAGACGTAGAAAATTCTTGGGAGTATTGTGACGAGCCTTGGTTTCTCCATAGCGTAGAGTGACTATAGTTATTTGGAGGAGCAGGTGTTCTTGACTGTAATGTTCCACTATTGTGGCTAGTGGTCATCAATGGTGTATGTATGTATGGAACTTTCACTTATAATAATAATATCAGACCCAACACGCTTTCATGCATATGTTGTTATTATAGTTGGACTATTTTGGTTGCTTTAGAAATCTATGTTGTTTAACTTACACATTTGGTTATGAATTACTTTCTCATCACTTTAATTTGTGGGCTATTATGCATTTTATCTTGTGATTTAATTTTGTTCGTGTGTTACTTTCAACCTACATAGTATTATAGGCTTCTAAGGGGCACACTTCCTTTTTCCCTCTGTGTGCACTAGAGAACTTTTGAGGTCTAAAATGGCCACCTAAGAAAAATGTACAACCAAAATAAACTTTATAAGATCCAATAGGATTCAATATGATGATGTCAACCATGGGGGATGATTCACCATTTATGGCGTAAAAAAGTAAAGAGATTAAAAAATAATAAAATTATAAAACCACTTTTTCAACTTATCTCCCTAAGGTTTTACTCAAATTTCTAGTGGGAGTACTTGTTGGATGCAATATTTAAGTCCTCTTCCAAGGAGTACCCATGTTTCATACTTTCGATGGACCCTACTACACGAAAAAAATAGAAATACATGAAAAACTGTGATTGAAATCATGTTTTTAATGTATTTATCTACTTTCATATAGTAGGGTCCATCGAAAGTATGCAACATGGGTACTCCTTGGACAAGGAATCAAACTATGCATCTAATGAGTGTTCCATCTCGAAATTGCTAAGTTGAAAATATGAGTTGAAGAAGTAGTTTTTCTTTTTTCACTCTAAAATTTGATGATGTAAACTAATATTATTTTATTATTTCCACTATTATTTTATAGTTTCCTTAGGAGGCCCATTTTAGACCTCGAAATTTCCCTAATGGTTAGAACCTTCATGCATCGCACTTGACTCTCCATAGGATTACACACTTACTCTCACCAAAATTTATCTTACTTACCACTGTGTGCTACCGTAGTAAAGGCATTACTCTACCACCCATGGTTGGGACTTATACTCCAAATGGTTTGAGGTCTAGTTGGGACTTCATATTGGTGAGATCCCCTAAATTTTGGCAGGTCCAAAACTGTTAACAAACCATTAGAACATTTGGAGAGATTCAAGCACAATATAAGGCCCAACATGACAAACACAGAGTTGACCATCAGTTCTAGGTTGGAGAAAATGTATGGCTTCACATCAGTAAGGACAGGTTGAAGTGATATGGCATGAAGCTAAAACCAATTAGATATGGTCCATTCACCATCTTAGAAAATATTAGAACAAATTCTTATCACCTTGATCTTCCAGCTTATATGTAGATATATTGCATAGTCAGTGTTGACAGCCTAAAACTTTACGAAATACCCATGATCATGGTTCTAGAGAAAATTGGTAAAGTGCCATAAGTAGAGGATTTCACTCCATAGTTATTAAAAGGTTTCCTCAAGATATCATCCTAGACAGAATAAATAGGACTTCACATTGGGGAGATGTGGACTAACTTCGAGCGGCTTTCAAAGGATTGCTTTCTAGCAAGGAATGATGGGTTGAAAAGGAGAAAGTCTGGGAGAAATTCCCTCACTTACCTGTTGATTGATAGGGATTTTGAAGGCCCAAAAGCTCCTTAGTGAGGAGGAATGATCCAGAAGGATCCCAAAAGGTTCAAATTTTGGAGTCCTCGAAACTTAGCGAAACTAGAACCAAGTCATAGATCTTGTCGACATGATTCCAACTGCGTGAACAACACCTCAATCAGAGTTTGTATGAAAAAGTGATGCTCGTTTAAAGTTTTATTTAAAAAGACTAAAAATTGGGACTAAAAATGCCACATGGCACAACGAGGAAGATCCATATGGCACCCTTAAGAGGTGCCACATGCCACCCACCATATACTCCACATGGCATGATGAGGCATCTTATTGGTCATATGAGGTGGTAGGACTAGGGTGACTGGGCACTCATGCGGGCCAATGGATAGGTACCACATGTCCCAGTCAAATGGTGTCATGTGGCACCCAACTAGTGGCCATGTGGGCCTACCAACCCGTAATTTGGCAAATAGCGTAACAAATTAGAAAGAAAAGTCAAAATTGGAGGTTTGATGATTTAATTAAATGATATGGTGGCAACCATAAATATGGTTCATGTGAACCATATTACCATATAAAACATAACCAATTGCATAAGTAGGGATCCTGTAAGGTTTGGCCCCAAGCCACCCACAAACCAACACAACCACTTGCCAACAAACCATTGGAGAGACTTTTTAAATACCATCAGGCCAACAATATTTCAATGCATCAAGGAATTCGGATGGAGGAAGAGTACAAGATGTGGAGAGAAGGTCGAGCATAACTCTATGTAGTGGTAACTATGTCAGGTGGGTGCAATTTTCGAGAAATATTTTGTGGTACATTCAAGGGAATACTTTGTAATAATATTGTTGGAATATTCTATTTGTTGTGGCATTTTTTATATTCCATAGGGGACCAAGAGGTGAAAGCTAAAAAACTTGGTCAACTTTATACTCATTTTTCACGAAATTTTGCAAGGAATCCAATGGTGTAGCTAATTTTGGGATTTTGGCAGAGTAGTTTAAAGTCACTCTTAGAAGTGAGGTATTACCATGTATTTTTCCATGTACTTTCCATTATCTTTCTAAGATAATATAGAAGCCTCTCCACTTTGAAATTGGGCATGGATAAATAGCTCACAGATTGTGAGTGAACTTCATTAACAAATCTTGGTGCATTGTCTATTTGTCTTCATTTTCTGTTTCTTCTTCATGGATGTTTCATTTATGGTATTTTCATGCTCTTTAAGCAATTTTGTTTAACATTATTGAAGAAAATAACTTATATTAGTGAGTCCTAGTACATTATGTTGGTTTAAAGAGGAGTTAGGCCTCAAATTCTTAGTTCACGAAGAACACGGTATATAAATTTCGTGCAAAGAATATAACAAGTGGGAGGATGTTTAGGTGTTGTATTCTTTTTTTCTAGTATTACTTAACTAGATTTCCATCAGTCAATCATCTGGTTGAAAAACAAACTAGGAATGAATCTCAATAATTTGGTTGAGAAAAATCGACTAGGGATTATGAGTTGATTGTCAACTTGAGAGTAATTACCCCAATCAAAGTATATGGGTATTCAAGAAAATAACAAATGTAGGTAATTTATTAGAATAATTGAAGGGATCAACATCATGTATACACACATAATATACTAAGAGTAGTGGTCAATTGGTGGTTAAAGAGAATCAAATGCTATCAAAATTGGTCGAAAATGCTTATGAGTCGTGAGAGTCATGGGATATTAGCCAATTAACTTCACAAAAATATTGATTCAAGATGCTTCATATTAGGGTTTTCTATGCCTATAAATAGATCATGATGTATGGTTTATGAGAGATGATGAACCTTCACAATCAATGGTGATTAGGTGATGTATGAATGCATTGGTCTTATTTGTGGACCGAGGTCAATGTTGATTGTAAACTAATTGTAATATTCAATTGAGAATGTAAGAGTCGTGAAGCTCAAAGGTTCATTGTCTTTCCTAGTTAAGGTTTTCCAAGGTAAGGGCCTCTAGCATTCAACTATTTTTCTTAGATGGGATCCATAAATGAACACTCCAGCAACCCTTTATCACATACTACAATAGTATGCAATTTGCAATCCTTTTCCATTCTCTTTTTAATAGGTATTTATCACACACGTACAAACAACTTTAATATTTTCCTTTAATGGTAAATATCTAGGACAAATAGCCACAGTATTATGACTAGTAGTTCTAGTTCCTAGGCCATATAACCTAAATGTTGGCATGCTTATGTTTGGAACCTTTGCTTTTATATTTTGGCCTAGGGCCATCAAGGCTAGATATTTAATCCAAAGATTAGATATTTTTTCTTATGTAGTCTACCCTTGGACCACTTAGGTCCACCATTTGAACCATAACTTTTATTCCACTTATCATGCACCAAACCAACTAAACACTCTTATGATGGTGACGCATGCATAAAACTAACCATTTTCAATTAATTTTTTATTCTTAAATATAAACATAATTTGATTTTTAAGCTCATAAGCCCATTCTAATCCATAAAGGTCTTTCCAATGACTATTCTCTTGCTCAATTTCAAACTAAATGTAGAAGTTTTTCACATTTGAAATTCTAATGCATTTC
Organism: Pinus taeda; assembly: GCA_000404065.3. Classification (NCBI taxonomy): domain Eukaryota; kingdom Viridiplantae; phylum Streptophyta; class Pinopsida; order Pinales; family Pinaceae; genus Pinus; species Pinus taeda. Next base: position 34,635 of record APFE030365466.1, read on the forward strand.
ATCCTTCCTAAATTAGCATTCCTATGTGGAACCCCTAGCTAATGTGGCATGACATGCGCTAACTAATGTTGCATGTCTACCTATAACATCAACACACTAAAGAATTTCAACAATGCAAAAAAAATTCCACTCCCAATAGCAAATATTTTTCTTACATATCAAAAGCAATGATTTTCAAATGAATCGAAACCCGATACATAATGGGCATTGATAACTAGTGATTTCATGGGCACCGCATAAAAGATATCATGGGTGTTGAAACGCACATCCTTCAATGTCATGAAACAAGAATCTAAATAACTTTGTTGATATAAAGTGACTTTCCTTCACCAATATGGAATCACTTTTCCTTTGTTGAGAGAGAGTGCTTTTAAATTTTCAATAGAGCATCCATAGATAGTCCTTTTAAATATCCAGTAAGGTTTAGACGTAAAGTTTTCTTTCCAAAGACATTGATGACAAAAAATTTTGACATGTCGATAAAAGTTTTCTAAAGAACCAATGGGACAATGTTTCCAATGCATTAATGAAACATTTTTTATATCACCAATAAAACTTGGTAGTCAACCTCATGATTAGGGATTAATCTAAACCATTGAGACCTCAACTTCTTATTGTGTCTTTAGCATATGCCGGTATGGGCTCTACAGCATGGACCGTATCCATGTCATCAACCATATGATCCATGTCATTGATGGTACATATAATTTTCCACTATGGGCCCTATCATTTCATCACTCATATCATGCACATCATCATTCATATTGATTTCCTATCACCACAGAGACCATCTATGTGAAAATATATTATGTCAATCTTAAATTTCCTACGATTTATTGCACCCTTTGAAATATTTTGTTCATGCAACGCTACCTCTTTTATCATGTTGCAATGATTTCCATTTCTTTGTGATATAGGGAAATCCCCTTTTTTTTACATCACCATGAACTTCTCTTCCTTGCAACATATTGCACCAATATTTTCTTGATGTGATACATTACAATGCAACAAATATCTTCTTCATGACAACACTAAACACCTCCAATTCATCCAAAATTATTAATCCTACAAGTTTTTATTTCTAGGGAATAAGTGTTGCATCACATGTAAACCTTCTTCCATGCAATGCACATTGTATTCCATGAAAACTATTTCCACACGATCTACTAAGATCATGACATTGTTTTAGTTTTTGTGATACACAATTTTTCTGTCTTTTTCATTCTTTTTCTAAGGTTTATATCGCCAATTAAATTCATTTTTAGCAATCGATTTTGGGAATGAAAATAAGTTTCAATTCTTATTCATTTTCCAAGGATTCATTTCCAAACCCTTTTCCCATTCATACACATTTCATTTCATTTATCAAGGATTCATTTCCAAACCCTTGTCCCATTCATTGACATTTCATTTCATATTCTTTTTGTAAAGTTTATATCACTAATTAAAATCATTTTTAAGCCATACATTCTGGGAGTTATAATAAGTTTCAATTCTTATTCATTTACCAAGAATTCATTTCCAAATGCTTGTCCCATTCATACGCTTCATTTCAGAGAATTCTACAAGGTCCCTTCTCATGAAATATGTTCTCATTCAAACCTTTAACAAGACTTTTAAGGGGCTTCAAGAGTAATTTACTCTAATTTCTTTCACGAAACTTCAAATTTCCAAACATGCACCATACCCCCTACATATATTATATTTAAGTATTTAATTAAAGTAGAGATACTTGAATAAATAAATAGAAGGGTGTGTAAAACTCTTAGACCCTAAGCAAAGGCATAGTTTCGTATTTTGAGGGGTAAACAATTATGACCATGTGAATTGGTATGAAACCTTTATAGGTTACAACTATACCTATTAATTTCCAATGACATCCTAAAAGGTATTACATTTCACACTAATATTTTAATAAATGTGAATATACTCAACAAGCATATTTGGGCGGATTGTAAATTCCATTCATAGGAGTACATTGGCAAATGTACAGTCAATTGCAAGCTTGTCACATTCATTCTACAACATGAAAAATTAAACAACAACATAAATCATTAATGTGATTGCATTGGCACATATAACTTTAATCATCTAATACATTCACTCTAGTAGAAATTTCTCTTGATTCTTGACCCTTCACAATATTATAAATCATTGCATTGGCATATATAACTTTAATCACCTAATCCATTCACTCTAGTATAGTTTCCTCTTGATTCTTGACCCTTCTCAATATTATAAATCATTACATATAGATTTTTTTTCTAGAACATATATTTATTTTCTTAGCTTTTATTCATGACTACTTTACAGAAAAAAACATGACATTTTTCTTGGCTTCATTTCCCTAGAAATATTCCAACTCTTTCTTTATTCCTCCTCTCTAAGAACTTGTTTCTCCGTTTCATTCAATTTTTATTCTTCCCTACTCAACATATCCCTTTGCCTCCTTCCTTAACACTTTTCACATGGGTGAACAGATTGAAAAAGAAACCATTTGTGGGGGTGTTAGAATATCTCCAACCATTCTTATGAATGAAAACATGAACCAACAGAATGCATCCCAACTCTCTCGATACGTCTCACTGCTATCTAGAAATTAGTAGAACACATTGTTGTAGTGTGAAACATTACCTCTCTACAACCAACCACCACCTTTAGCCCCATCCATGAGTGCTTAGATGGTTTGAGTTGTTGCTTTGCACTGGAAACCCATCATCCTTCTCCTAGTTGCATGCATGTGGGTGATTCAAATGGTGATAATCTCCCTTGAATTTCCCCCCTCATAGTAGGGATATGATTTCTAAGAAATTTTGGGATTAATTGACAAATAGAATGTATTCCAAGAATCCCCACACTCATACTTTTAGAAGTTGTATTTCCCCACAAACTTCTTCCATGTAGGTGTTTAACCCATTCTTACATAACTAGTTGAGGTGACTCTCCCACAACATCATTGAATGATTAGTTTTGATTAGTCAAAGGAGGATTAGGTGGTAAGTGACAAATTGTTTAAGAAGTTGAATAAGGATTAATAGGCATGGTTACTAACAAAATGTTTTAGTAATTGCATATAGGGATTAATAAGCATGTAGAAATCCCTTTGGACCTCCACACTCTTTACTCTTAAAATATCATAGCCCCTCTCCATGTGCTCTTAGATAAGACATATTTGGTTATTTTATTAATTTGTAAAATTATTTTCCACTAACATAATAATTAATATATCCATATTCAAACATAACTAATATTTAAATTATAAGTAATTACGATTACTTATAAATTATAAATTAAAAACATTATTATAAGTATAAATTAAATTTTGAAACAAATTATACATCATTAAATATTTAAATATAAAAATTTAATTAATAATGTTATACCTTGGGGATTTTTTTCTAAAACTTTTGAAGGATGGAGCTCTACTAGCATCTCTCGTGAGCTAGTGTTTTCTGACTTCTAAACCCTCACCATCTAAACTTTCCTTATGCACATGATTTCCTTCCCTGATGTGAATCGAAATCTCTGACTCACTGACTAGACCCATGTATTCTCTCCCTGAGAGGGAGTTCCCCCCCAACTCCTTCAAAAATGCACTTCTTAGCAATCAGCTATCTACTCCTGGCCCTTCCATTTTTTCATGGCGGCAGAAGAATAAGAAATCCACCTCTCCAGCATTGGGTGTGTTGTGGCAATCCAAACTGAAGGATGGCTTCCTATCGAAGGCAACAAAAAACCCTCTAGTGGTTATCCCCAACAATCCCCTATCTCAATCCCAATAGTTCATGCAAGACCATGCAATCATATGCAGATTTATGGCAATTTGACCCAGGGAAACAAACATTCTCGATTGGATCCTGCTAAAATGGCAACTAAAGTCCTTGATTGAGCTTCATTTAAGAGAAAAAGGCTTCTTCACTATAATCTTCAAAGATCTGGAGGATAGGAGAAAATATCTAAATAATGGCCCCTATTACATGAGCAATGTTGGGATTCTTATGAGACATTGAGGCCTTGGTACAAGCCAAAAAAGAAACAATTCTTGACAGCTCCCATTTGGGTCAGACTTTACTCCTTTCTAGAATATTTATGTGAAGAGTATATTCTAGATTCAATCGACAATTCTATCAGTAATTTTGTGCAAATCTCAGAAATTACCCGACGTCGATGATTCACTTCCGATGCCCAAATCTGTGTCTATATGAATATCTCACAACCACTTTCAAAATAACTCAAAATTGAATATCAGGATGATGTTTGGTCCTAACCCTTAGATTATAAACACGTCCCATTCAAATTATGCCTATTCCATGAGTATGGGCATCTTTGCATGGACTATCCATAGCAGCCAAAGGAAAATTCAGCTCCCTCAACCCCCACTCCCTTGGATGGCTTCCAAGAAGTCATAGGTCGGTGTTCATCAAGAAATAGGGGTCCTCCCAATCATGCCCTTCCATCCCCCTTGTCTTCCACCTCGAATCAGAAATCTAAAAAATTATTTGCTGTCCTCAGAGTGCTTGTAAAAGAGAAGATCCGAAATCACCAACAAATGTAGCTCAACCACAACAAGTGATGGAAATCGAAGTTGTCCTAGAAAACCCTAACAACAAGCAATCAACCAAGAGGAATCTCCATAGGCTCAAACAAATGGCAAAGAGATTTAAAGGGTTCTAGCTCAAGTCCATCAAGCTTTAGAAACTGACGTTAAAATTGGTCATCTCCACAAAGATGAGCACATCATGGTGGTCTTCCTAAGGAACTAGGAAAAGGATGGCTCTGAGGACATAGCTCAAGAAAAACTAGACTAATTCCATCAAATCTTCAAAGAATGGGAGCAACATCAAGAACCCCAAGAATGATCCCCTCATTCTACCCTGGTAATTCATGAGGGGGATGACTCCACTTAGCACGTGGAGTCCAGTTCGAGCCTGGAGAAAAGGAAAAAAGATAGGAAACCCACAAGGGAGGTCATCAAGGAGGATGTATATATCCTGGCTAAATCAGGAAAAATAAATGTCCTCATAGAGTACTACCAGAGATGTCTTCCCCTTTCTCAATGAAATTTGTCTCATGGAACATTTAGGGCCTCAATTAGAAAGTTATGTTGAGGCACCTTAAAAACAAGATTCATCAAGAAAAGCTTGATATCATATTTCTTCAGGAAAATAGAGTGACACAAGAGAAGTTAGAGAAAATTGGGAATTCTTTCTGGCTGGGGGAATATTGCATGATGTTGGATGCCAGTGGAATCACTGTTGGGATAGGGTTTCAATGGGATAGGAGATCCATAAATTTTAGGTCTTAGATATCCTTCTCGCATAGACTTTCCAACCAATTTGAATGCATTGACTCCATAGCCCAAGTTTGGTTAATGAGGATCTACAACCTAGCGATCCTTGGAGAGAAGGATAGCTTCTTTTCTAGTTTGTTGAAGTTGAAAGGTATTATGGCCACTATTAATTGGAACCTCACTTGGGACTTCAATATGATCAAGGATTTGAGTGAAAAGAAAGGATGAGTCAAAAAAATTTACCCCATTTCCATAGCCTTCCAAGAAACAATTCAATATTTAGACACGAAGGAGATTGAGTTAAGCAATGATATTTTCACTTGGAATAGCCGTTGAGGAGGTAAGAATCAAATTTCCTCGAAGCTCAATCATTTTCTTCTATCTGGTAATATTCTCCAATAAGATTTATATTTCCAAGGCTATATCCTCCCCTATCTTGGATCACATCACTGGTCTATTCATCTAGAAATCGATCTAAGAATGGCTCCAAGGAATAGGCCCTTCTGATTTGAATCCTTTTCACTAGAAAGACTTGACTTCACCCAAAAGCTTGAAGGATGGTTGAGGGAGATCTAAGTCTCTAGGCATAATCTCGTGGAAACTTTCAAGTTCAACTTAAAGGAGCTAAAAAATTGAATTAAAGAATGGAACATATCCGACTTTGGGAACATCAATAAAGATAAACAGACGTTGGAGGGCGAAAGGAAAGAAATATAACAAAGAAAAAATATTGAACGAAGTTCTAAGGAGTTGGAGTCCCATGAGGGATGGGTCCAAAACGCTTTGAAACAAAGAGGGAAGCAAGAAGAGATTCTCCAGAAATATAAATAGAAAGTCTAATGGCTCAAAGTAGGGGAGCAAAACACAAATTTTTTCCACCGCATAATGTTCAAACATAGGCAAGTGAATAGAATATTTTCCCTCAATTGTCAGAATGGTCAGAGGCTAGTCCATCACGAGGATATAAAGGAAGACTTGATCACTCATTTTTAAACCATTCTTCAGGAACTCCAAGAAGATAGAAGGGAATGGATCTCCAAGATTTGATAATGTATCACTCAAGTGGTATCTGGTGATCTGAATTTAAATAGGAACATAAAAAATTACAGATATAACCATAAGTACAAAGATGCAGTAGAAATCACATTTCATTTCATTAATATCAAATAATAAAATATGCTTACAAACAGAATGGAATAATACTAGCTCAAGCAATGGTGGCTTATCTCTGAAAAGTGATGTGGCAACTACATGCCTATGAACTATGTTACAATGAGGCTCGAGGGCCTATTTAATATTTAAAAACATGAGAAAACCTTAAACAACCAAAACCCTAAACCAAGGAGATGTAACACCAAGAATTTGTGGGCCTTGTTAGGGTTAGTTGGGCAACCAACTTCCGAGGGTCATAACTTGGTCATATTATCTTTGTTTGGTGTGTATGATACCTTGTTGGAAAGGTATGTGTGAGTACTACAAGTTTTTTCGTAGGCTCGTGTGTAAACAGAGACTTGCAACGAACCTAAAAAAATGCCATTTAGGGGGTGAAAGCTAATCCAGAAGTTCGGGACCTGAAAAAATGCAAAAAATAGTAAATGTATAAATAAACAAGGAAACAAATGAAACCGATTGGAGGTCTAGGTGGAATAGGTGGGTGGCCACCAATATTCACTTAGATCTTTTGAAGAGAAAAACAAGGCCTTAATGCAGGAATATCTACTATGGAGGTAGAAGAAGTGATTTGTGGCCTCCCTTACAACAAGGTTCGGGGAGTGAATGGCTACACTTTAGACTTCTTTAAATCTTTTTGGTCCTTTCTGGGCCTTGAGATCCATGTGTTGGTTGAATAATCTCATCGAACTTGTAGAATTTGGTTAGGTCTAAATGCCACCTGCAATGTTATATATAACATAATCTCATGCATCATGTTTTGTCATCTCAAACCCTTAATGAAACATATCGGCAGTCAAGAGTAGACAAGGTTCGTAGAAGGAAGGCAAATAATTGACGGCATGATCACAGCTCACGGAATATGCACTCTATGAAATCCTCTAAATCTCTAGGTATGCTCATCAAACTAGACATGTCAAAAGATTTTGATCGCATAAGATGGAATTATGTCCTATCTATACATGATGCTTTCAGTTTCTCTCACTCATGGATCACTTGGGTTAAATCCAAGATTGAAACCCCCTTTTATTCTATCATTGTCAATAGTTCTCCTTCCCGGACTTTCATAGGGTCGATCGACATGAGGAAAGGGGATCCTCTCTCCCCCTTCTTTTATATCATTGCAGCAGCGAGCTTGGGAGTATTAATCAAAATTTCCTCCCTCCACGACCTCATTCAATGGTTGTAAATCTCTCTGGATTCTCCTTTATTTTTGCATCAGCAATGTGTTTATGACAATATTCTCTTTGATAAGTCCACTTTACTTGAAGCTCGTCAACTTAGTTGCATCCTCGAAACCTTCCAAAAAGCTTTAATAAAAGTTTTCAACAAGGACACAAAAGATATTTTTTTCTCCAACATGCATAGACGGGTTCAGAATCACTTCCCCAGATTCCTAATCTTATGAATTGACTCTTTTCAGAGAAATTATTCATGGATCCCGCTAGTTCTTAATTCGTTAAGAACATCCTGTTGGAAAGACCCTTTATAATTCTTAGATTTTAAGCTCTCCGGCTAGAATTTCAGGATTCTTAACTCAATGGGTAGACTTGCCCTTTGGAAATATATTCTGCAAGCTCTCCCCATTAATCAACTCTTGGCTCTCCTAATCCGCAAGTGTGTTTACAAAGATATAGTTTCTATGTTCCGTAAGTTCTTTTCGACAAGTGCCCATATTTGTAGGAAATGGTCATTGGTTGCTTGGCACAAGCTTTGTAATCCTAAAATTTATGGGGCTCTATGTCTGAAATATCCAAAGACTTTATCAAATGCTCTCGGTGCCAAATTTTGTGGAAATGGCTCCAAGGAGGACACGAAACATGGAAAACACCATGGACACATAAGTACAGTTAGCACTACATCTGGGATCCCCTCTTAGATCTTCAAACCTTGCCCATTGGTTCCTCTATTTGGACCCTGTACAAAGAAAACAAACACTTATTCGAGAAGCATGGGTTTTGGGGGATACAGAATGAACATAAAGCCAAATTTTGGGAGGAAGCATGGATGCAATATCCTAAGTTGAAACAATATGAAAATATCATGGACATTCAAACCTTTTCCTTACGTCTAGAGGTGGTGCATGTCAAGTACTTCACGATTTCCTCCAATCCTCCCTCTAAGTGTAAGGAATGGAAAACACATGATCATTGGCCCGACCATAACCCACCCCTCCCTTGGGATGAGTTGACCAATATTCTCAATAAACACCGCATACTGTCAAGTGAAGATCTAGACAAAATACGTTGGGGACACCAATCCAGAAGTATGTTCTCCATAAAGGAGTAATATGCCATCCTATCCACTAATGGGACCCTTGACCTAGATCATCTCTGGAAGCAAATTTGGTACTTGTGCCTTTGGCCCAACATAGCCTTCTTCCTCTGGCTAATCGGTCATGTTAAACTCCTAACATGCGAGATAATTTAAAAAAAAGGGCTTTGCAGGTCCATCAGGATATCCCCTTTGTCTAAATGAAGAAGAGACAGTGGGTCACCTTCTAAACGCATTCTCAGTGGCAGATGAGCTCTAGAATCAAGTGGAAAATATTGTTGGTGCCCAAGATTGTTCGGTGAACAGTTTGAAAGAATAACTGGAATTATGGTGTTGGAACTTGTTCAAAAATCTAATCGTCAATAGATCATGGCACATATCCCAAGGTTTCACTTTGTGGAACCTATGGAAAGCTAGGAGTAAAGTGATCTTCCACTTGAATCCTATACGAATTAATCACATCTGGGTAGCAACCAAACATAATATCAAAGAGACCATCCTTGTGGAACACTAGGAGTATAACGACTGGAAGGTGGATGGAAGAGAGGCCCACGTTCTTCGAGACTTAGTTCTCCACCACTTTTCTTCCTCTCCAGATCATTCTTGGCAGTGAGCAGTGAATATACCTTCGGGAAACAGCTTTCTTTTTCCCCCTCAAGGCTTCAACGAACTAAAATTTGATGGTGCCTCCAAGGGTAATGTCAGTCCAGCTAGTCCGTATGGTCTAATATAAGACGAGGAAGGGAAGAATCTCAAAGTATTTGGGCGACGTGTCGCACCACTAATAATAATGTTGTTGAGTTCTTAGCTTTATAAAAGGGTCTCCACCTTGAATCACAAATCAGTATTACAAATCTCTAAGTCCCATGGGCCTCTCAATTAGTAGTTTCTATTATTCAAAAACTGATTAATGGTTCTGCTTTGGATAAGTTGGTTAAGAGTTGGAGACTGGAATATATCTATGAAAGTGTTCAAGCTTATTTTCCCTCCTTCAACTATGTAATCATGAAGCACATCAGGTAGTCAGGGAATGAAGTTGCTGATAAGTTAGCTAGCTGGGGTAGCGGCCACGATAATCAGGAGCTCCTCTCCAATTGGCGACTTCCCTTCAATTCACCGATGTTATACGAAATCAGCCAAATAATTTCTAAAGAAGAGGCTTCCCTGATTGGGGTGTCAAGCTACAGAAACCACCCGTCACGTGATAGATGACAGTTGGCTCTTGGTTAAACTGGGGGAGGGTGGACCATTAGCCCCTCCACCACGCAATAGTTACTGTCTCTAGGCTCGTCTATGTGAAAATCTCCCCCTCGTCTACATGCAAAAAATTTAGTTTGATTCGAGTTCTAATGGTGTTGTCGATCCTTCGGTTAAATTGCATGGTTCGAACAATTATCTAGCTATTCTCTAGCTCAACAAGGGATGCACACTCCTTTGTCTTCCTATCTATGCTAGTCATTGAGTTAGGGTGCGAGTCGCATGCCTTTTTCTCCTCTTGCAGACCTAATTTTGTAATATCTCTTTCCTTCTTCCAAATTGTGAAACTTTCCTCTCCTTCCTAAGTTGGAGGGCATGTCATCTGCAGTTTTGGCTAATTCAGAGTTTAGTCACTCTCCTTTCTCTTGCTTTCTCACCTTAGTCTTTCGGTTGGTGCCCTTTGGGTCATTTGTGTTTGGTATTCACCTCTTGTTTAATTGTCTTCGGGTCTTATGGTGGTGTTGTTTCCTTTTAGGTGATGTATTTGGCTCAAGGGTGGTGTTGGGCTTCAACTGTTGTCATCCCCTAGATCTTCCCACTCAAGGCCACCAATTTTAGACCTCCTTTTGGCATTGCCTTATGGCTTTGGCGTTGGTCTAGATTCTGGGAGCCCGCTTCTCTAATTACTCTCGGGTGTTGTTTTCCAGTCACCTTCTGAGATTTTTTGTCGTCGATTCATCTGCTTGTTTTGGTTTGGTTTGGTTCTTGTCTTGTGGTGAATTTCTCGTGGGGTGAATTGTTTTTTTGTATTATCTTTCTCTCTCAATCTGCGGTGGGGTTTTCTTCGCCTCTGGTGGATGGTGGTTGTTCATTTGGGCTCTCAATTCTTGTCTGTGTGTTATTGGGTTCACTACAGTTGCCATTGGTCTGGTTTGGGTATTGTTTCTGAGGCCTCAACTTCATTTTAGATTTCATCATGAAGCCTAGTCCACTATCCTCACATGCCTTGGCCCAAGAAAAAGTGGAACGTTTATTTGTGGTGCAGTGAATGCAAGATGTGTAAGATCCAAGCGGGGTATGAGTTCAATGCGTGGGGGTCGCAAAACCCATGGGCGGTACAGGTCTTCAGCCCACCCCATGACAAGCATAAGCAACAATATGTTAATTCATAATGGTTGTGGTGCTCGTAGGGGTGGTAAAGGACAAGGTCGCGGTCATGTTGTGCCCTCATAGGGATGGCGCAACAATCAAGGTTGTGTAGGATCAGTAGGTCGTGCTCCTTCTAGGCATTCTAGGATCTGCACAGTAATTCAGGAACTGGTTCAATCTATCATTGCTCGATTAGAAGCTCTCGATAGTGCCTAAAGGGAGGAGCATGAGGTCGTCATGGCCAAACATGAACAACTCCAATACTTCTAGTGCAATGTTCATGAAATAGTTGTGGTTATCTAGCGCAGACAAAATCTACTGATGGAGAAAATTGAAAATTTGGAAGCTTGGCTTGCTCACTTTAAGCATCATGTTAATTTCCTTTATTGCCCTCCTCCTCCTCCAGGAATAGGGCTAGATAATCCTACTTCAATTACTTCAAACCACTAATTATGATCACTGGCATCGTTCTTGTTCTTCTAGTTTTATGGTATTTTAGGCCTCTAAGGCTATGGACCTCTTAGCTAGGCATGTTTCTTTTTATATGTTTTATGGTTATCGCATTGGTTAACAAACCTAATCGAGGTGAGACCACATGCATTTTATCATCTATGTATATGATTTTTGATTAATAGAAACTTTTTGACTTTAAAAAAATATAAAACCCTAACTTTCCACTTTTTAAATTTATAATTAAACGTATGTATCGACCTTAACTAGCTACGCATCTCTGACTCTTAACTATATAATCCTTTCATCAATAAAATTTTAAAAGTAATGCTATGTTATATTAGTAAAATGAATCTTATCATAAGGAAAATGGAATATGATTTGGAATATCTTAAAACTAAACCTTGTGGAATATGACCAAGTACCTCAAAACCTTGATTAAATATGTAAAAGTCATCAGTACCCACTATTTATCTTGTAATTCACTCCTCATTCAGCTTCAAGGATGCATAGAATTCCTCACTCTTCCCTATTAGTATTCAAATTAGGGGAGATATGTATAATGTTGTGCAGGGACCAGTAATTGATATAGTATTGGTCCCACCAAACCACTAGAAATTCAGACTTTTGCAAACCAATATTTAAACAAAGATAAGTAACATTAAGTATAAATAAGTATTAATTTATGTCCAAAATTTCCCAATACATTGACTGGGCCTACAATTGTTCATAAATAGTATCTTAATACTTAAGAGTGCAAGCCATATTGACCCAACTAGAAAATAGATAAAACCATAAATGCTTCCAAAATGGTCTATTCCAGAAGTACAAAGTAGCAATCACTCCAACCCTCACTCATCAGAATTGAAGCTTTGTATCCCAAACAAATATCCATACCTGCACATAATAAAAGTGAATGTATGTCTGCCATAACTACTGTTTTGTTCAACAACTAAACCCCCTATGTTCAATAAATGACACCCAACCCAATAACTTCAATAAATGACTCCCAACTCATTCTATTTCTCATTAAAACAAATCAAAGCACATGGATCAACAAATAACAAATTCCCAACCATTAGATCACACCAAATTAAATCTAGACCACACATTCAAAATGAAGCCATTGTAATCCATGTCCATCCATGTACACCAATTAAATTCAAGTGCCAAAAACTATAAAAGAAGTTCAAACACTGTTGAAGTTGCATGTTATGCTTTCAAACTATTCAGCAACCTTGAAGACAAAACATCACAAAACAATTTCCAGTATATCCAAGTTAGTTATATCAATTACAACACATTTTTCTTACAGTTTTGTTTTCATTTATCAGAGTTTTTACAGTTTCAGTTCTTACAGATTCAATTTCACTTACAGTTTCAATTTCATGAAAATCAACACACGTCCTACAGTTATATTTCACAATTCACCTATTTCTATGTTCAGAATTATAGACGTATTGATGTGCCCAAAAAGGTTTTATTTGCTTGGTGTGCCTAGCAAGAAAAGTTGTTGTTTTAAAATTATTTCTAAAAATCTTATACCACTTTATTTCTGAAGCAGTAAACTATCATATTATACCATTTTATACGAGGACATACAGGATGAAGATAAATGTTATCTATAGGTTCAATTTTCCCATTCATCTAATGAGAAAAACAACAATACTTCAACCAATAGAGTGTAACAATGACACCTTGAAAATAAATGTAGAATGACATTTTAAATACTAGAACATTGAAATTACAGTGAGATATACATATTTAATGGGTTTTTAGAAAACTTGCATTTAACAGAGAATGAATACATCAATGAAACTAGTAATTTAAATCAATTTACACTTTTACAAGAGAGAAGACCAATATATGTGGTCTAATAGCTTTTATTGTCATATGCTAATAATTTGGAATGCAAATCCAAATTCTCAATTCATGCTTGATTCATATGCATCAATGATATATTGTATCTCATACATGATGAAACTCAATAAAACAATGACAAATACATTTAAGAATGTATGAGAAGAGCAACAAAAACAAATTCCAATTTTGTGCAAACCATAGCTAGTCTTGGAAAATCCTTCCAATAGTTGTAGAAAATGTCTACACAAATATAGACATCATGCAAAAATATGTAGGAACATGATGATCAACTCAATTGGAATTTGTTTAACCATAATTTCACAAGGAAATTTCCTTCTGAGAATTATTTTGAACAAAATCTTAATGAAATTTTATAATGAGAAAAAAAAACTATGGCCCAATTGGAAGATAAGCATAGATTTATTATCCTTGTGTTCACCATAATATAGATCAAAAGCTTCATATGAGTTGCTTAATTAGTGGTCAAGTATTGCAATACAATGTTTGGTGTTGGAACCAAAAACCTTGTATGAGGCCAGCAATAAACATCATCAAGACTAATGGTAGCATAAACAAGACATGCAAAATAAATTGAACAAAAAGTTGAAGGGAGAAAAGGAAAAGGGGGTTTAGGTCATTCTTGAAATATGATCAGAAAGTAAACAAAACAATGAAAAAGGAAGAAAATAACATAAACAAATGAACAAGAAGCAGTGGAAGGGCACAACCAGCCTCAAACTATTGCAAATATGGCAAACTGCACCCTCATTGCTCCTATTCACTTTATCTCATTTGATATATGAGGTCAATAATTACTCAAAACTTTACAAATTGATAATATGCTTTCCTGATTTAAGAAAAAGGCATGGCCTCTCTTATATATGTAGACAAGATGCAAATAAGGGTTGTAGTTGAAATGAATGTTTACATGACTAGAAACTTCAACTGTAAGTGACATGAGGAAAAAATTTGTTATGGTGGCAAAGTTGTGATCAAGAGTGCTTCAGGGGGTCTTAAGTTGGAGCGTTGGTCAAATTAAATACCATGCTTGGTTTGGCCAATGATAACTCCTTGACAGCCAGAGATCCATTTCTGGAGAAGTGCATCCTTACAGAAAACAACAAAACAACAAAACAATATTTTAAGTAGTCAAATCGAACAAGATCTCTGTTGGGAAATGCATAACAAAACCAATCAATACAGTCATGGTATTTTAAGTGTAAAGACAAGTTATCAAATCAAAAATCACCGATAATTTTGAAGACATATAACAAAATGGTTCTGTATATTTGATTTTTCAAAGATACTAACATACATGTTGATAACTTCCTATAATAAAGCAGAAGTATTTTTGCCTTGTATGAAAGAGTAATTTACAAATATTCTAATGTCTAAATGCATGCAATAATTTTACAGGTTGTTGCATCTATTGCAAAAGGTAGTTATGTTTCTCGTACAAGGAGAAGTGGCAGGAGAGTGACAAGGGGTGCACAGTTGCAATGCATATTGTCTGATGAGGACATGACAACTGATGTCAATGTCAACAATGCCCCAAGGAACATTATTGAGGATGACCATGCGTCTGAAACTGATGTTAACACACCATCAGCCGTAGAACCACCATCAACAAAAGTCCAAGGGGTAAGTTCAACTAAAAAGATCATTGCTATAAGAGGATGGACAAAAGAATAAATGTTAGCTGCAATTGACAACATAGAGTTCAATGGATACTCAGTTCAGGCATCTGCAAAAGAACATGGTCTTCCTCCCTCATCAATACATTATTGGATAAATGGACTGACTCATATAAAACATAGACGGCCTTTTACAGTTATGACTGAGGAGGAGGAGGCCGAGATGGTTAAGTGGTGTAAAGAGGTGGCCCAATTGGGACATGGGCTAGAGTTGATACAACTTAAATCCACAGTTGCTAAAATATGTCAAGGGAGGCGAAACCCATTCAAAGATGGGTTTCCTGGTAAATCATGGTGGTTTGGGTTTAAAAAAGATATCCAGAACTTGTATTGTGTACTGTTGAGGGCCTTGACAGAGACAAAGCATTAAATTTGCACCCTACAGTTGTGCAAAAGTTCTATGACACACTTTCTAGTGCTTACGATAAGCACTCTTATGGAGCATACCATATATGGAGCTTTGATAAAACAGGATTACAGGCAGAGCGGAATTATAGCATGCGGGTAATTGCCAAGAATGGGAGCCGAAATGTGCCAAATATTTTGCCTAAGAGTTTGGAGTGCATAACTATTTTATGTTGTGTCAATGCAATTGGAACTTCAATCCCAGGATTTTATCTATTCAAAGGTAAAAATGAACTGAAAAACTATATACATAATTGTGAATTAGGTGCATGCATGGCTGCACATCCCCATGCATGGATGACTAAATAACTGTTTTTAAGTTGGATTTTTCACTTTTGCTACATCTGTACCAGGTGGTGTCTTGCCTAATAATAGACACCTATTGATATTAGATGGCCATGGGAGCCACATGGCTGTACAAACAGTTGAGGAAGAAAACAATTTAGATGACCTATTGACATTGCCCACTCATACCACTCACAGACTACAACCCCTTGATGTTAGTGTGTTTGGCCCTTTCAAAAACTATTTCAACTTAGAGCGCACTGCATGGATTGCAAGGAATCCATGGGTTGAGGTGAAAAGGTTCGAGCTAATAGAGCTTGCAAGTAAAGCTTTTAAAAGGGCTTTGACACCATCAAATATCAAGGCCGGCTTTAGGAGGATAGGAATTTGGCCACTGAACTATGATGCTCTTATGTATGATACTAGTTGTAGCCAAGCGTTTCATGTGGATGGTCAGGAGGAAGGGAATGCCCAAACAGGTGTTGAAGTGCAAGAAGTAGATGACCAAGATGATGTTGTTGTAGCTGGTAATATGATTTTCCTCTCTCAAGGACACTTATATGATGAAGATAATGAAACTGTATGTGAAACACAATATAACCATGAACAAATTCGTAGTAACACAGAGATCATTCCACCAACTCAAGAACATGAAACTCCTGTTGCTGATATTGTTAATGACATTTTTGAACATGCAGTTAAGAGTGACCAATTGACATTGCGAAGCCAAGTAACCCCAGCATCATGGATAGCAAAAGAAATGATTAATATGAATGCAAATAGTGTCTCAGCAACCAATGAACAAAGCATGAACATGCCCTCACAACCAGTAGAATTGAACAGTGAAATTGTTCATTTTCTTGTGGACAATAGATCAATGGAAGAAGATGAAGCACATAATGAGGCATCAAATGAAGATAATGATATAGTTCAATTAGTTCCATCAGATACTGAAAGGGATGTACCAATCAATGACATGCAGGTGGGAGGGGTGGAGAAGATACTTGTCCAGTTCATAAAGCTACCAGTAGAGAGAGTATCAAAGAAAAAAAAGCAAGGTGCACTGGGTAGTCTTCGTTTGGGCCGAAGCTCATAGTTACTCACCTCAAAGGACTATATAAACCTGTTAGTTGAGTCCGAAAAAAAGAAATTTGAAATGCAAGAATTAAAACAGAAAAATAAGGATATAGTCAAGAAGAAGAAGGTAACAAGGATTGTTGTGGCACAACGTCGAGCAGATGAAAGGATTGAAAGAGATAAAGCAAGGCAAGTTAAGGACCAACAAAAACAAATGGCAAGACAGGAAAAGGAATCAAGAAAGTCACAACAAATGCTTGAAAAGGAACAAGGGATGATCAATATGGTTGACAATGATACAAGAATAGATGATGAAACTAGGATTATTTCAAACTCGTTGGACTCCATTGCAGATAATACACCATTATTCCAAGATTTCATAAACATTCAAGTGCCTCACTATCAAACCAAGCGTTTACCCACTTTCCTTATTCCTATCAGAGTTGGTGTCAATTATATGTATTCTCATTACACACCTCCACTTAATACAGGGGTCAGTAGTGCAAATGTGAGGTATGGGTACTCAATACCTCCATGGTTGGAAGTTGCAAATTGGACTCAATCATATGGCAGCAATCAACCATTTCCTAATCAACCCTTGACAAGTAGGCCAACCTACCTCGCTCAAGAAGTTTAAGTTGAGGATTTTTGGCACTCAAGATTCTTAGGGCCATAAAGAATAGGGGTGTCATATGTTTTTGGTTGTAACCACATTATGATGTGGATTTTAGATGGATTGTATCATTTTCTTGTCATAGAAACATTTTGGCTTATAACCTAGGTTGTTTTATTTCATAACGTGAATAACATTGTAGCCAAAATCCATTTTAGAAGGAAGATATATAGTCTATTATAATGTAGAAATCTTACAAGATTCTCAGGGCCATAAAGAATAGGGCTGTCATATGTTTTTGGTTCTAACCACATTATGATGTAGATTTTGGATGGATTGTATCTTTTTCTTGTCATAGAAACATTTTGGCTTACAACCTAGGTTGTTTTATTGCTTTGAAATTCCAACAACATTATAGTTATATGCATTCACTACATTGAAAAGCCAACAACAGCTTGGTTGGTTGTAAAGAAGTTTTGTTTGCGAGCTAAGCACAAATGTTTATAAAAAATCGATCAATAACACTGAAAGACTATTTATTACAGTGGAATAAATATAGTTTGTCCTAGTTAAAAATATAAACAAGATCAAGTCCTACTTGCCCATCTATTGTAGTGGAAGAAATATAATTTGGGTTGCTTAAAACACCAAACAAGGATCAAGTCCTAACCTTCCTTTCATTATTGGACTACTCTCTTATTGAGATACATGGCTTCTTAATCAAGCCTATGCCATGTTCAAGTGTGGATTGACATCCAAACACCTCCCCTCACTCAATATTCATGTAATACCACGGGTCAATACCGTGGGTTTTATTAATACCATCTATCTAATACTACCGCCCATGGACCCTTTATTTACCACTACCGCCCATTTGTAACTAACTGTGGTCCCTTCATTAATTGCGGGTTAACCACTTACAAATATTAATATGGGCTTTA
>APFE030365470.1:0-57096 GCA_000404065.3 Pinus taeda
GATTTGTTTTTGCAAGTTTATATGAATTTGTTTAATAAAGTTTATCATGATAATTTTTTCACAAAAAATGATGAATATCTACCTTAAAATTAGTGAACTAAGTGAATTTCTAATTCCCCATTTTGAAAAAACTTAATCTAGTTAAAGTTATATATTCTAGATCCACTGAATACTTCCAAATTTAATGAAATATGTGTTTTAGGGTTTGGAGCCACAAATAGGTCTAGGTTGTGGGAGTACAGGAGCAAACATATGAAGGAGCTAGATATCAGAAGCCATGGTGTAATTTGAGTATTTTTCAGTGTAGTATAGAGGATATAGTGTGGAAGAAACTAATGAGCATAAATAGACATGATTTCATTAGCTTAAGAAGACAAAACACATAACTATGAAAACCAGATAACAGAGCTTGAAAAACAATAATTCTAAGTATTTTATCACAAGGCATTCATAGAAAGAAGAGATATAGTGTAGATAAAGATGTTTATACCATGAGAAAACAAAAATAATGAAATACAAACACTATGAAATCACTGGGCTAGAGTTCCTTGAAAATAGCTGCACCTTGTCTCTGTATTAGCTGAAAAGATGATTACATGCAAGCCTCATTCACAAAAAGTTCAACCTTCTTCTCCTAAGGAGAAGTGATACATATAGACTCTCCTAGACCACCTTCCCACCTTCAAGAGTCGAATTCCTTGGTGGAGGAACTGACTCCAAGATTCTCTCAACCAACAGGTGAGAGTGAGAAGGTGAAACTTAAACACTTCATGAAGAGTTTGTTTAGGAGTTTGCTTCTTTTATGAGGCCTAATAAACATCAAAAACAACCTCTGATGTACATTTATTTATGCCTACATCACCTAGCCTCGTAACTAGTGCCATTACATAGAGAATCTTCACTTTGACCAAGTTAGACTAGAAAATAGAAATTTTACATAGTGAAATTTTCCAAATCAAAACACAGAAAGTGCAGAAGGGCAATGCCAACTTTGAGCTAATTTCCAGGTGCATTCTAGGGCTCAAAATGAAAATATTAGAGAATGGTCAACTCGCCCTTCAAGTCTAGCTTCTAGAATAGTTTGAATTTCTAAATTTGGATCATGGGAAGACCTTCACAAATCCATTCTTCCAAGGTCACTCCAGAAGCGTAGTGCCTATCAAAAAATGGTCTAGAATGCTAGCTTTTTGCCACCTTTTTGCATTTTTCTCCAAAACTAAGCCACCTCTGCAAAATCTGGGAAAATGGGTTTTTATAGGATGGAAATATCTTTCCAAAAATGTATACCTTTCCTCATATGGAGGCCTGAGGAAAAAGAACAGTGCTAAGGCACTGCGATTATGGAGCAACTGAATTTCTAAACTTAGACAAAAAATTCTCAAAAAAATCAAAATGCTCAAAATTAGCTCAAAATTGGAGTGAAGGTGTAAAAATATTTTTATTATAGCTTCATGGATTCTTTAGCAATCATCTCCAATTTTCCCTCATCCTTTTGGTCTCTTTTGGCCTCCTTGAGCTTGTTTTCAAGTTGCTTTACCTTGACATTGGCGATCATGTTTTGAGCTTGGTAGTGGTGTGCCATGTGTCTAACCAAATGATTGTATCTGTTTTCCTTCTCAAGGAGCTTCTCCATGTGTTCATTCACCCTATTAAGCCAATATTCCTTATCTTGCTGAACCTCTAGGGTGATCCTATCTTCTAGGTCAAGGTCCTAATTCAGCAGAATTTGTTCCTGTTCATATTGCAAAGTTTTCTTGAGGCCTCTCGTTCTTGGTATTTTCCTTTTTCCTCTCACCTATGATGTTTCAGGCTCGCCTGGTGTCATGATCTCCTTACCTTTGCCAACTTGCTGCATTAACTTAGCTTTTTCCCTTTCTAGGATAAACTCCTTTGCTTGAGTTGACCATTTTCTTGTTCAAGGAATGATATAACATACTTCGCCCTTTCCAAATTTATTGCTAGCTCCTTGATTTGCTATTCCTTATCCCTAATAGTTTGTCTCATGTTGGTGTTCTGATCCTTAGTCTTTGGATCAATTAGTTCAAACTAATGCTCGATTGTGTCTTTATCCTTTGTTGTTGATTCCTACTTTGTCGATGAAGAAGGCTTCATCCCTTTCTCTTGGTGACAAGAAAACAAAAGCCTATGCCCCTTCTTATACACTTTAGTCATCTCAAGTTTGGATAGTTGAGTCTTATCCACTATTTTTCTAGATGAACCCACCTCTATTTGTTGTTTTGGCGCATGAGTGGACTGAGATGTTACATTATTCTCATGCCATTCCAAGGCTTCTTTCAAAAAGGCTTCCCAAGCCATACCTCTCTCTTCGAGCTGGTGAAGGAAAATGGTTTAAATGAGACTATGATGGAACAAGCTTGGGGAGTTCTCTTTGTCCTTTAAATGTATATTTTTAGACATTTTCGAAATGCTCCTGAATAGATAATTACACATGTTGAGTGACTTTCGAGAGGTGAAATGCACCAAGAGGCGGATATGATAGGCATACAACTTGGAGAATCTACCTTCACAAGTGAAGAACCTCATGACAATTTTCATTAAAGGGGCATATTCTCGAATAAATATTTGAAAGGAAAGAGGTGAGTATGTGTATTTTTGTATGGCGTCTTCAAGAAAGGCTTGTAGTTTTCAAGATCTAGGTTCATTCCTTTAAACCAATATTCGCCATTGTCTGGTAACCCAATTGCTATTGAGATGGAGGTCACTAAGGTACTGAACTTAATACCAACAATGACAACAGTTTCTCCTTTCAGTTGTGTTGCTACCTAATCTGTTAGTTGCTCATGAAATCCTGCCTCACTCACCCTTTTGCAAAATTCCAAGCAGTGGACATCCTCAAAGCATTGTTTAATGAGAGGGTAGGAGTTGATTGTGTTGTAGTCTAATGGTTCATATCTGAGGATCCTCCCTCTTTTATGTTGTCTCTTTCTTTCTCAAGAAGATTTTGCCTCCATGATGACACAAAGCCCTAGCAGCAGGAAGTGAAAATAAGATGTGAGGTGTGAATGGAATGAAGTGATATGTAGGTGATATTTGACAAAATGATGGGAGGGGTCTTGGGAAAGGTGAGATGAACTTCAAAGCTGATGAAAATGAGTGGAGAAATAGTGGAAAGATGATTTTCTTGTAGGTGGGAACAACAGGGTTTATGATGAGACTTGCTCAAAAACCTTTAGGAATGAGCTAGGGTTTTGCTTTTTTAGTGTTTAAACTTTGTTTTGAGGTGGGTAAAATGGTGAAAATGGCTCTTTAAACATGTATGCAGGTGTAGGATATCATTTTACATGTTTTGGAAATCAAAAATAATGATGGCCATTTTTACCCTAACATTTCCCATGCAAAATTTGCTACAAACCCTAACTTGAAGAATCTTTGATATGAGCTGAAATTGGGAAAGAAAAAGATGGAGGATGATGGTGTACTTACTTGTTCCTTAGCTTAGAAGTCAGTAAAACCAGGCTTGCAACACCTATCTCCTACACGCAGCATAATGCTTCTATGCACAGTGCCTTAGAATTTTTTGCTAATTTCTCCTAAGAAAATAAATTTTTTTCTTTTTTGGGGGAGAAAGCTTGATGATAAAGAGTGAATAGGATATGAATGAAGGAGTTATGAGGCTTTTGAGTTTAAATATGGAAATTTTCCTCACTTTTTCGAAAAGATATGGGACCCACCCTCCTTTAGAAACGTATTTTCACTTTATGAAGACATAATTTACCTTTACCATTGCAAACCTGAGATGTCCTTTGCTTTCCTGAATGCTGAAGATTCTTTTTCTAGAACCTTTGATAAAATGAGAGTATGAGGAGTGTGTCAAAAATCAAGATCAATTCTCCAAAAGTTACTTTGTCATGTTTTACTCACTGCTAGTTTTATTCATGGAAATGATGGACCTTGGAAAACCTGGCGAGCTAATGGATGACCTAAGACCTAACAGAATGATGATGACATCTGACCCATTTTCATTGTGACACATTCATAAAGTGTGATAGGTGACTAGAATGAGTGAATTTTCAAACAATGAATTCATTTTTAGACTGACCATACGATGACCAAATTTGTTGTGTAAACCTAGTAATAGAAAAATTTGATTTTGAAAGCTTAGAAAAATATAGTAAAAGAATTTTTGATCCAGGCTATAGGCTAACAAGACTGACACTAAAATTGGCTCCAACTAGGGATGGAAGCTCCTTGGAGGTGTCAAGAACACCATAGAGCAAGTAGCCTTATTCATTGGGAAATGGAATCAACATGCATAAAAACTGACTTTTGACTTAAGACTGACTGACCTTTTGACATGACAGAAAAACTGAATAAAAAGAATGAAAACAATACTGCACTTTGAGCTTTAAACTCTTATGATAGCTATCTAAAATGCTAGAAGTAAAATAAACACCGGTATGTACAATGATGATGACTTTTAAGGATTTTTTAGACATAGTAGTGCTTGAGAAGCCTACCATTGGTCGCCTCTCCTGAATAATCTCTTCCATCCATTTCTTCCAACAAGAAAACATTCTTTCTTGTCAGGCCAGGCGGTAACTCCTCAAAATTTGATTTTGTTATTCATTCAGGTTGTTTATTATTATATACAAGAGGGAGCGACTGTTCAGTTCATCTCTTGATGAATCTCCATTTCCTCTATTATTTATTTACACTTAATTACAGTTGTTTACCCAATCCCTATGATTAGGTGCCAACATTCCCCCCCTTAATATGAAGGGATGTTGGTGAGTCCAAGAATCATTTTGAATCTTTCAAGCTTTTTGCTTCCAAGCACTTTGGTGAAGATGTCTGCAATCTAGTCATTAGTGGAACAACGAGGAAGATGGATTGTTTTGGCCTCAACATCATGTCAAATCAAATGATATTTTGTATTGATGTGCTTTATTTGATCATGGAACTTTTGGTTCTTGGCCAACTTTATTGCAGAGGTATTGTAAATCATGAGTGGAGTTGATTGTGCTTGTTTTACCTGTAAATCTTCAAGAATTTTCCTAAGCCACACAATTTCTTTTGTTGCCTTAGTTGCTACCACATATTCTGCCTCTATTCTGGAATCTGTTGGAACTGATTATTTGCGTGATCTCTAGGAGATAGATCCTGATCCAATACTCATAGCATAACCAAAATTAGATACCCCAATTTCTTTGTCTCCATTGAAGTCTGAATCAGAGTCTCCAATCAAGTTGAAGTCGCCAACCTCTGTATACTTGATTCCAAAGTATTGAGTTCCCTTCAAGTACTTTAGAACTCTTTTTGTAGCAGATAAATGTCCCTCACAAGGCTTTTGCATAAACCTGGAGAGGATTCCAACAATAAACGAAATGTCTGGTTTGGTAGTAGTTAGGTAGTTGAGACTTCCTACAAGCTGTCTATACTTTGTTGCATCCTCATATTCTTTTCCTTCAATGGATGTGAGCTTTAAGTTTTGTTCCATTGGAGTAGTCAAAGGATTACATTCAGTCATACCAAATATGTTCAACAGATCTCCAATGTACTTCTTTTGAGAAAGGAATATGGACTTTCGATGTTGAGTTACTTCAATGCCAAGATAGTAATGAACATAGCCCAAATTAGTCATTTCAAAACCTTTACTCAATTCCTTCTTTATGGATGCAATGTAGCTCTCATTGTTCCCTATCATCAAAAGATCATCTACATATACCACAAGATATACAACTGTTTTTCCAACCTTCTTGAAAAACAAAGTTGCATCATCAAGATCATAATATTTGAAATTGAGTTTCAGAAGATGCTCAGTTAGTTTTTCATACCAGGCTTGTGGTGCTTGTTTGAGGCCATACAAGGATTTCACAAGTTTGCATACTTTATGTTCATGTCCTCTTATGGAAAATCCTTCAGGATGGGACATAAAAACATTCTCGTTTAGATCTCCATTCAAGGAATCAATTTTTACATCCATTTGATGGACTTTCCAACCATTCTGAGCTACTAGGGCAAAGAGTGTCCGGATGGTAGCGCATTTTGTTGTGGGGGAAAATGTCTCCTCAATAATTGACGCCTTCTGTGAAAAACCTTTTTCCACAAGCCTAGCTTTGTTCTTGTCAAGTGATCCATCAGCTTGATACTTGTTCTTGTAGACCCACTTGCAGTCAATTAGTTTGGTTCCCAATGGAGGATCAACCAGCTTCCAAGTGCCATTCTTTATGAAGGCATCATACTCCTTTTGCATTGCTTCTTTCCATTCATCATGAGAAGTAGCTTCTTTGAAGGAAGTCGGTTCAAAATCTGTAGACAAATTCAATTCACAATCATAAGAAACATCCATATCAACAGGTGAATCAGAGTCATCTACATCACCTCCATTTTGTCGGTTTAAATTTCTAGTTCTTGTCTTTCCAACCTCATCAGGATGAACACTTTCAAGTGTCTTTGTCAGCCACTTTGGAGGACCTTTCTCAGATGGTCCAGGCTACTCCATTGATTGAGTTGGGACTAAATCAAGATTGAGTCTCCCAATTCTATCAATCACATCACTCAAAGTATCATCCATTGTTAAAATTTCATGCGGGGGATAGAGTGCTTCAAAAGAAGATCCAGAGGTTGATCTAGTATAGGAATCCCCCCTCCAAGATGTGGAATCTGATTATCAAATTCTTGAAATGATTTTGGATTTGTGAATCTATCCAAGCAATCAAGTTGCCGCTCAACAACATTTTCAGTTTTGAATGATTCAAGAAAGATTACATCTCTAGATACAACAAACTTTTTATTGACTTCATCATAGAGACAGTATGCTTTGGAGGTGTTTGAGTGCCCTAGGAAGATACACTTATGACTTCTTGCACCAAGTTTGTTTCTATGTACCTCTGGTATGAAGGCATAACATGTGGAACCAAAGACCTTGAGATGCTTTATGAAAGGAATGTTCCGATACCACATTTCGTAAGGAGTCTTGTTTCTAATAGCATTAGATGGAAATATATTCTTTACATATACAACACATAGAATTGCATCAGCCCAAAACATCAATTTTACATTTTTGGAAAACATCATGGAGCACACCATATTTAAGATTGTCCTATTCATTCTTTTAGCTACTTCATTCTATTGGGGATTATAAGGCATAGTTGTTTGATGTTTGATCCCATGTTGGTGAAGATAGTTTTCAAATTCACCTGAAGTGTATTCTTTTCCATTGTCAATGTGAATAGAGCCCATATCAGATTGTGTATCATTTTCAATCCATGTATGAAAGTTATTGAATGTTTGAAAAGCATCATATTTGTTCTTCAATAAATAAACCCAACACATTTTGGTCTTGGCATTAATAAATGTCATCATATATTTATTTCCATTTGTAGAAGGAACATGCATTGGACCACATAAATCTGAATGAAAGAGTTCAATTTTTCTATGTCCTCTAGAATGTGAATCATGAAAAGATTGTTTGCTATGCTTTCCTAGAATGCAAGCATCACATTGCTTAAGTTTCATAGGAATTGCAGTCAAGCCAGTAACACCATTTTGCTTCAACAAGGGAGGCTGTCATAGTTAAAGTGTCCAAATCTAGCATGCCATAATAAACTTGATGGAAATGTACCTTATTCGTAATGACAATTGTATGCGAAATTTTGTGCAGGAGCAGAGGTACCCTGAAGGTTGAGAATCCTTTCTTCTTCTATCCTCGTCATAACAAGTTAGTAGCCTGATGCTTTTCTCACCTCAAGCTTGCCGTAAAACATATGAATGGAGTGTCCTTGTTAGCAGATGTGGACCAAGGACAACAAGTTTCTCCTCAGCTCTGAAGATACAAAACGTGATGCAGAAAAAGTCTAGAAGACTAGGCAATTTAAGCCTGATTGTGCCAAGCCCTGATGGCTTGAGTTTTGATTTTTCTACAAAGTATACTACTCCATCAACATTGTTAGTAAATTATTAAATTTTTTTTTTTCTAAAATTCATGTGGCAAGTTGCTCCTGAATCAATCAACCAATCTTTTTCTAGGAAGCAAGTGAAGCATTAAATAAGTCTTCATTTACTCCAATACTACAGGGTGCCACAACATAGTGAGCAGATTCAGGTGCTTTACCTTTCACTTTGTCATTAGTTTTACCTTTGGGTTGGTTTCTTTCCTGCTCAATTCTGTCCCAAGGCAACTTGCATGTGGATGCATCATGTGATCCATCTCTTTTGCAGCGTATGCAGTGCAAATCTGACTTTTCTCTTTGAGAGTGTCTGCCCCCCTACCTCTAAAATTTCTTCCCCTTCTTCTTCGACTACCTCTACCTCTGGAAGAACCTTGAGAAAGATTTTTTTCTCTATGTGCAAGGCACACAACCTCTTCAGAAGACTGAGGAGTTGTCTTCTTCCCAAAAGCTTTCTCTCTTTCAGCAAATTTTTTCACAAGGGAGTCAAAGGTAATATCTTTGAGGTTTCCATTTTCTTGCAATGACTCAAGATAATTTGATTAAGTGGGATAAAGTGCCTTGAGAAAAGTTATCAGAGGAATATCTAGATCAACATTAGTGACATTGATATCATGCATAATAGATTTTACTTCTGATGCAAAAGCAAGAGGATCATCATTTTGTAATTCAAGGGTGAAAAATTTAATCACGAGTTGAACAACTTCAAGTGCAGAGTGTGGGTCATAGAATTCCATCAGTTTTTGTAAGGCTTCGAAAGCATTTGAAAATGGTGAAATATGGTGACTCATCTCTTCATTTACTGATGCTGCAATCAATGCATAAGCCTTGCTGTTCTTATTTTCCCAAATGGCGAATTCCTTGTTTGAGGTAGTTTGTTCTGGCTCTTTGTCTCCGTTTCCAACACACACTCCTTTCCGCAGCTCATTAAAAATGAGAGTGTGTTTGATTTTCTGTGACCATTCTAGAGATTTCTCCTTCCCGGTGAGAGCCACTCCCACAATAGATATCAATGAATGCATTGTAAAATATGTGTACTGTAAAAAAATACTTCTGGTGGCAAAAAATGCAGTTCTGGTGGTTGGTATGCAAAAAAAAATTTAGTCTGATATTTATGGGACAAAGGTATACCAACGAGGTATGGCAGCATTAACAATCCCTTCATGCATTACCATGGGTCTCCATATAGAGGGCCATGGGAGAGGGCCGAGAGTGGTGTATACAATGTTCAAAACCGAGAGCAATGAGGGGTATGAGTGCATATATGGAGATGAATTAATGGGACAATGTGGAGGAACAAAAATTAATAGGATAGCATGGAGGTGATAGTGCAACAATTAATACAATAGTTAATTGTAATATGACACAATAACCGAGGAGGTGGAAACAAAATTGTTGGATTTTCAACACGTTTGATGAAACATATTCAAAGGGGGCTGGTTCCTACCAGTGTACTCCTGAACTCCTTCACTTATTTAGACAGCTATATCATGCCAGCTCTATGATGCACATGAAGATCTGAAGATGCTCCAACAATTCTTGTACATGAGCCAGGCAGACCACTGCTTTCTGCTGCTGTATGAACTTATCGTGATCAAGGAGGTGGGTCGCTGCTAACATTCCAAAGAGTGCACTATCCTTATGTTGTAGAGGAAACTTTGTATTCACCTTGCTAATTTCAAGGCCCTCAAACACATGGAAAAGATTCAATTCTTTCTGGTTGTTTAGTAAAAAATGCAGCCTGCGGTGCAATGCCTCCCCATCATTCTACAAGCATGACACGACACTGATTGAAAGGAGAAGTATGCCATTGCTAATAGTAACGCCGAGTACATACCATGGAGTAGTGCTAAGTACATAGAAGAGAGCACATATGGAGATCTATGAGGAGAGGAGGGCTCGTATGGGAGCAACTCATGAGACCGATACCATAGTAGACAATGGAAAATTTAATACAAAAATAACTATATTTATAGGAAGAGTGTATGAAAAGAGAGCATTCAAATTATGGTCAGTGGTGGTATGGTGTATGGTAGAGAGTGCAAAGAATAGAGGGTCAGAATATGGCAGAAAACTGATGCAAGGAGTTACAACACAAAAGCTAATTTTGGGAGTTGGCTCTGATACCATGTCAGGCAAGGAGGTAACTCCTCAAAATGTGATTGTGTTATTCATTCAGGTTGTTCATTATTATATACAAGAGGGAGTGACTATTTAGTTCATCTCTCGATGACTCTCCATTTCCTCTATTATTAATTTACACTTAATTATAGTTGTTCACCCAATCCTTATGATTAGGTGTCAACATTTCCTCTGAAGGCAAAAATTGTATAGGCTCCCTTCCATAAGTTTTCAAACTTACCATGTTTGCCTTTGTCTTCATTTCTAGCATCCCACCGAAGGACTACATCTCCTAGATTGAAATTGTCTTGCTTGGTTTTGCGGTAATAAATCTTTTTATTCTTTTCCTGATGTTTGGATATGTTCTCAAAAGCTTCTTCTCTTGTTTGTTGTAAATGAGTCATCTGATTTATTCTCCTTTGTATGTCATTAGTTTCACTATCCAATTCCTGTAGGATTTTCATTACAGGGACAACAAGAGATGAAGGAAATATTGTATCAACTCCATACACCAGTAGAAAAGGAGACATACCTATTGATTTTTTGGTGTTGACCCTGTCCGCCCACAAGGCACTGATGAGTTTTTTATGCCAATTCTTTTTATTTTCCTCTAGGACCTTTTTGATGATGACAACCAAAGATTTATTGGAAGATTCAGCAAGGCCATTCCCTTGCAAATGATAAGCAGTAGAATGTCCTAGCACATTATGATATTTGGCACAGAAGTCCACCATTCTTTTTTATTTGAAAGCAACAACATTGTTTGTAATTATTTTCTGTGGGCAGCCAAATCTAGACAACATATTAGACTCCAGGAATTGAATGATGACAAAATTAGTAGCTTGCCTAGTTGCGATAGCTTCAATCCACTTTGTAAAGTAGTTGGTGGTTGTTAATATCCATTTATGTTGTGCTGAAGATGAAGGATAGATTTCACCAATGAAATCAAGACCTCATTGTTGGAAAGGAGATGAAATCAAAATTGGTTGTAGTGGTAATGGCAGAAGTTTTCTCTTTCCTTGAAAAATTTGACATTCATGGTAGCTCATGATGTTTTATATGCATTGGAAAAGAGGGTGGCCAAATAGAAGCCAGCTCTTAAGATCTTGTTTGCTGTAGTTTTCCAAAAATGATGATCGCCACAATCTCCTTTATGAAAATCCTTCATTACATCTTTAGCTTCATTTCCTACCAAACAATTCAGTAGCACACCTCTAGGATCTTTCAAAAATAAAATACCATCCAGAATATAGTATTTTGAAGCTTTGAGTTTTAGAGATCTAACTTTACCTTTGGGGACTTCCAGATGAGGATTCAAGTGTTGCAAGACATAGACAATGTTGGAGTACCAAGGTGAGGACATGAACATGTCAGACACCTGTAGGAAAGGGTCATCCTGTTTTGGTTCTTCTAATAGTGCAACAACCAAATTGATATCCAGTGCATGTAGATTTGATTCTGGCATAAGTTTGGCTAGCCCTTGTCCTTTGATGAGATTTGTAGGTTTTATCTCCAAGCCATACTCCAGCATGGCTGTAATGCATTGTCCTCTTTTGCCTTCACGATCTGATTGCACAAGAATTTATTTTACTTCTGCAATAAGGACATAAGCAATGGTATGGGAATGTAGAATATAAACTCGGAAATCCTTGACGACTTTTACCAATGCTAATGCCTGTTTCTCAATGATATTGTATCTCAATGCTGCACCTATTATAGTGCGACTGAGGAATGCTATAGGCTGCTCATTTTTCTGATCTTTTTTCTGCATTAGGATTACTGCTAACGTATGCTCAGAAGCAAAAGAAAAGATGATGAAATTTGAAGTATAATCTGGGCTAATCAAAATAGGGGCAATAGATAATGCAATATTTACCACATGAAATGATTTATTAGCCTCCAAATAGAACTCTACCTCGTTTTCCTTCTTCAACATATGTGTCATTTCTTTCAAGTGCTCAGCTAGATTAGGAATAAATCTCCTCAAAAAATTAATTTTCCCATTGAATGACTAAATCTCTTTATTGTTCCTAGGGAAGTCTAATTGCTGAATGGCCTCCACTCTGGCAGGATCAATGTGGATGCCATCTTTAGATATGATGTGTCCTAGTAACTTACCTTCTTCCATGGTGAACAAACTATTCTTTGGGTTAAGTGAGATGCCAAATTTTCTACATTTCTAAAAAACAATCCTTAAGTGATGCAAGTGATCTTCATCAGATTTTGAAAATATTGTTAGATCATCTAGATAGATAACTAGAAATACATCTTTTTCATTTGAAAATGATATGTCCATAGCCCTTTGAAAGGTAGTTCCTGCATTCTTCAACCCAAAAGGTATCTTGGCATACATGAATGTGCCCCATGGCATTGTGAAGGTTGTCTTGAGCTGATCGTCCTTGTGTACTAGAATTTGATTGTATCCAGAGTATCCATCTAATAGTGACATCCTAGAGGATCTGACAACCCTCTGTAGTAGGTGATCCATCTTAGGTAGGGGATAGTTGTCTTTCAAGGACACCTTATTGAGATTTCTTAAATCAATACATAGATGAATTTCCCTGGTCTTCTTTCTCACAAGTACTAGATTTGACATCCATTCAGAAAACCCAATGGGGACTATTATTCCAGACTTATAAAGTCTATTTATCTCTTTTTCAATCGATGGCAGCAACTTGGGATTTCTAGCGGAATGGCTTCCAATTGGGCTTAATAGGAATCATGTGCTGAATGATACTTTTGTCATAAAATTTCAGATCTGAGTAGTCCCAAGCAAATGCATTAGCAAATTCCCTCATTAAATACATATACTTACCCTTTGTTTCAGGAGATAAAGACTTTGATAACTTGACCAATTTAGGATTTTCAGTCGTGCCAATGTTTACATCTTCAACTCCATTTTCTGTAGGAACCATGGTGGGTTTCTTAACAATATCATCTCTATCAAATAACTCTTCCAAAGGCACCAAGACTATTGGAAAGTTGTATGCATCATCAATGTGAGAATTCTGAAATTATCCCTCCAATTGCAAAAAATTGTTTATCTTCTTATCATCACCAAACACTTGCCAAAACCTCATATTGTCTGGGACAACTGAGTGATGTTTAACATGGACGAATTACTTATGATTAGGATGAATAGGGATCTTCACCATACTTGTTGCAGTGGCGAGTGAATCAGCTATGACATTCTGAGTTCTAGGAATAAGAGATAAAGTATATTCTGAAAAAGTTTTGAGAATATCAAGTATAGCATTGCGATAAGCTCTCATTCTTGGGTGTTTGGCCTAGTATTCCCCTTTGACTTTCTTGATCACTAATTCAGAGTCACCATAAACAAAAATCCGTTTTGCTCCCAACTTTTTCAGAATTTTTGAGGCCAGCAATCAATGCCTCATACTTCGCCTCATTATTTGAACATTCAAAAGCCATCTTGTAAGAGCTCATTCTCACATTTCGAGGGATTTTATTTGACTGATGTAATGGACCATGTATCTAGACACCAATTCCTACTCCTCTTCCTGATGCACTGTCGAACTCCATGGTCCAAAGACCATTTTATTCATCCAGAAAAAGGCTTTCTAAAGACTAAAATTTTTTATTTTTAGGATTTTGAACAGCTATCTCAAAACTTTCTATTTTCTACACTATTCTTTGAATTTCTTCAATAGGATTTGCAGGCTGCCTATATTCTTCACCAACCTCTTTAGCTTCGGTTGTAATAGTTTCATGTATGCTACCCATTATGTTGGGAACTTCTGAAATTTCCACTAACTGAATTTCATCATCAACATAATTCATATCACTAAATAGAATGAAAGAGTCAAGATCAGTATGAACAACATGTATAGGATGATTGACTGGCTTCTCCTTATTTCTGATCATAGATTTCATCTTATTTTCTTTATAAAGTTTCCGGATCTGTCCAAAAATAGGGATAGTGGCATATGAAAAGTCAAGTTGCAGAGTACCCTTTAATTTTTCTCCCCAAGACCTTAAAAGAAACATGCCAAACCTAGGAGGAATATCAGTAACTACAACATCCATAAGTACATTTTAGCTAGGATTTGGTCCAAGGACACTACCAAGTCTTTAATAAGACCGAGGCATTTCACTCTTCTATAATCAAAAGAATAAAGATCATGGTAAGGTTGGGTGATGCTCAATCCTAGTTTATCCATGATGGCTTTAAGCATCAGATTATGGGAGGTGCCAGAATCTAGCATAACATTATGAAGGATAAAATCATGAAGTTTAAGACTAAGATAAAAAAGGGGAATTTCACTATATTTAGGAGCTCCTTCTAAGGCTGGACCAAAAAGGATTGTTAGCTCATCATCAACCACATTAACTGTATCATACATTTGATCAACCTTAAGCATCTTTGCAATCTGAAATTTATATTTGTCATTCCTTACCAATTCGGTGAGGGGAATGTTGATTTTCAATTTAGAAATTTCATTCTCCAAAATAAAAAGATTAGATTGCTTTTCTACCTCTTTTGAAGCGATGTCCTTCCTTTCTGTTTGGCCTTTAGCTTGAGGTTCCTTCCTTTGACTTTCAGCTTCCAGTTCTTTATCTTTCGTCACATTGCTAGTGAAGGTTTAGTTTTTTCTATCTTGATTTAGTATGACAATGTCCTTGTCTTTATTATCGCCTACAAGAGTGGTTTCTTTGCTTGGTGCATCCCTTTGTAGATTTTGTCTTTTCTAAGTTAGAGTGATAGGTACATTTCTATTCCTCAAATTGTACTTCTTTCGAAGATGATTGAGGGCATTCTGATATCCTCTTTGGTACTTCAGTCTAAACAACCCACAGATCTTTGCTTGCAAACACAAATTGCTGATCATTTGGTATGAGAGAGTCTTTTGAAAACTGATCTTCCTCTGTTAGGAAAGTAGGCACTTCATCTTCTTGAAAGAAGTGATTTGCTTCTACAATTTCTTCTTCATCTTATTCCTAACCTTCAGTGTCATTTTGCTAGAATGGAGCTCTTACTTAACCTTGAGGATCTTGGTTTTGCTGCTCTTTCTGTCGATTTCTGAACTGCTATTGTTGTTGTCCATGAAAGTTAGGATTCCTCACTAAAGGTTCATCTTGTCGATCAGTTATGGATATTTTATCCATCACCCTCTCCATAGTTTTTATTAGATTGTCAAGCTTGGCATCAGAAGATGATGCAGGCTCTTCTTTGAAGATGACTTTCTTCTCCACCCTCTTTGGCTTTGATTTTGATTTCTTAATGAGAAAATTGGCTTCAACACTAATTGCATTCCACTACATCTCTTCAAGAGTAGTGGGGTCTCTTTCTCTGAGCTGGTAGGCCATGTCCGGATTGAAAGAATCAGGATAATGAAGAAGAGCTAAACTAGGAGGAGGCTTCATATCATTAGGTATAGAATTGTACATTTTATTAAATCTTGAACTGTTTCATTTGGGTTCCTTTTCATTGAATTATACTCAACCAATATCTGTAATGGATGCTTCTTCTCTTGCCAAAAAGATAAGAATAATTCAACCAATACTTGAGAACTGTTAATAGAATTAGCAGCCATACTTTGAAACCATTTCTTAACATCTCCCGAGAAACTCTGAGCTATAATCCTCATTTTGGCATTCTCCTCATCAAATTCTTCTAAATCAATGAAATCTATTAACTTGTCAACATGTTGTTGAGCTGTAATTTCTGCACTTCCATCAAACAAAGGGAGTCTTTAACCATAATTCTAAGGTAAAGCAGCAAGTTGAGTAGGTAGTAAAAGAGGTGCAAATCTTGCCATGACTGCTCGAGAAAGTGAAGGTGTTACAATGGATTGTGTAAGTAAGGGTGGTGATGCTGATGAGGATGATGGAACTACTAAAATGGGTTGTGGAGGAAAGGATGGAATGAATGGGGGAGGTAGGAAAGATGATGAAACTAAAGCTTTGGGAGATGTAGTAGATGTGCTTGGAGGTGAAACTGAGGATGAAGTTGTAGCAAGGTATTGAAGTTGATATTGAACAAAATCTTTTTTAGTAGTGATCTAGAGTTGGTCAGCAAGGCTTTAAAGCTTATCAAAAATTTAATCAGAGTTCATGATTAGTCTTAGCAGACAAAGATTCTAATGAGATAGAGTGAGTTTCATCTTTTAAAGGTTCTAATGTTATATTAGAGGTATAGGACATAGACTTGAACCTTGTAAGTGAAAACTATATATGCTCTTCAAAAGGAATTTGCTCAAAGCCGAACAAATTATTAGGCAGAGAAGTTGTTCTTTTAATTTTACGAACTACACTTTTAGTGATGGGTGGTCTAAGTTTTTTGAGCAGTGTTTCCGGATCTTCAACAATAAAGGGTGGATTTGGGTCAGGTTTTGACCTAGTATGCCTTTTAGAAGCCAAAATCTATACACCCTAAACTGATGAGATTTATGAATTCAGCCTAACTTCGAATACTAGAAACTGAGAGGTACAGAACCAATTTTTTGAAAGCTCTTAAATATTTCCTAGGAATAATTTAATAGTCATTCTCCTGCAATGGTGCTAAAAATGTTAGTCCTTACAATCTCATAGGCTGAAAAGGAAATTGAGAAGGGTAACCTCAAATCACTTCAGCTGAGTAGCTAGCCCTACTGAGCATGAGATGGATCTCTCTAAGTTTCTTATCAGTGATATGACTTTAAAAAAAATGAATTTTAGGCTAGGTATGTGTATTTGTTTGTTTGTTTGTGAAAATTTGGTTTTTAGGATTTCCTGAACTTAGGGTTTGGAGCCACAAATAGGTATAGGATGTGGGAGTGTAGGAGAAAACATAAGGAGCTAGATATCAAAAGCCATGGTGTAATTTGAGTACTTTTCAGTGTAGTATATAGTATATAGTGTGGAAGAAACTAATGAGCATAAATAAAGATGATTTCATTAGCTTAAGAAGACAAAATACATAACTATGAAAGCCAGATAACAGAGCTTGAAAAACAAGAATTCTGAGTATTTACTCACAAGGCATTTATAGAAAGAAGAGATATAATGTAGATAAAGATGTTTATACCATGAGAAAACAAAAATAATGAAGTACAAGCACCATGAACTAACTGGGCTAGAGTTCCTTGAAAATCGCTGCAACCTATCTCTATATTAGCTGAAAAGGTGATTACATGCAAGCCTCCTTCACAAAAAGTTCAACCTTCTTCTCCTGAGGAGAAAAGGTACATATCGACTCTCCTAGACAACTTGCTCACCTTCAGGAGTTGAATTCCTTGGTGGTGGAACTGACTCCAAGATTCTCTCAACCAACTGGTGAGAGTGAGAAGGTGAAACTCAAACACTTCATGAAGAGTTTGTTTAGGAGTTTGCTTCTTTTATGAGGCATAATAAACATGAAAAACAACCTATGATGTACATTTATTGATGCCTACATTACCTAGCCTCGTAACTAGTGCCATTACATAGAGAGTCTTAACTTTGACCAAGTTAGACTAGAAATTAGAAATTTTACACAGTGAAATTTTCCAAATCAAAACACAGAAAGTGCAGAAGCGTAGCGCCAAATTTGAGCTGATTTTTAGGTGACTTATAGGGGTCAAAATGCAAATATGAGAGGACAATCAACTAGCCCTTCAAGTCTAGTTTCCAAAACCGTTTGAATTTCTGAATGTGGAATATGGGAAGACCTTCACAAATCCATTCTCCCAAGGGCACTCCAGAAGCGCAACGCCTGTCAAAAAATGGTCCAGAATGCCAGTTTTTCGCCACTTTTTTACATTTTTCTCCAAAACTAAGCCACCTCCCCAAAATCTGGGCAAATGGATTTTTAGTGGATAGTAATTCCTTTCCAAAAATGTAGGCCTCTCCTCAAATGGATGCCTGAGGAAAAAACGTAGTGCCAAGGTGCTACACTTTTGGAGCAGTTGAATTTCCGAACATTGACCAAAAATTCTTAAAAAAAACTCAAAATGCTCAGAATTATCTCAAAATTGGAGGGAAAGTGTAAAAATATGTTTTTTTTAGCTTCGTGGATGCCTCAGCAAGAATCTCCATGTTTCCCTCATCCTTTTGGTCTTTTTTGGCTTCCTTGAGCTTGTTTTTAAGTTGCTTTACCTTGACATTAGCGATCATGTTTTGAGCTTGGTAGTGGTGCGCCATGTGTCTGAGCAACTCATTGTCTCTGTTTTCCTTCTCAAGGAGCTTCTCCAAGTTTTCATTTAGGCTATTAAGCCAATATTCCTTATATTGATGAACCTCTAGGGCGATCCTATCTTCTAGGTCAAGGTCCTCATTCAGCAGAATTTGTTCTAGTTCCTCTTGTAAAGCTTTCTTGAGGCCTCCTATTCTTTGTCTTTTCCTTTTTCCTTCCAACTCTAATGCTTCAGTCTCACTTGATGTTATGATCTCCTTACCTTTGCCGACTTGCTGCACTAACTTAGATTTTTCCCTTTCTAGGATCAACTCCTTTGCTTTGAGTTGACTATTTTCCTATTTAAGGAATGATATAACATACTTCACCCTTTCCAAATTTCTTGCTAGCTCCTTGATTTGGTAGTCATTATCCCTAATAGTTTATCTCATGTTGGTGGTCTGATCCTTAGTCTCTGGATCAATTAGTTCAAACTCATGCTCGACTATGTCTTTATCCTTTGCTGTCAATCCCTGCTTTGTCGATGAAGAAGGCTTGGCCCCTTTCTCTTTGTGAGAAGAAAACACAAGCCTATATCCCTTCTTATACACTTTAGTCTCCTCAGGTTTGGATAGTTGAGTCTTCTCCACTGTTTTTCTAGATGAACCCAACTCTGTTTGTTGTTTTGCCGCATTAGGAGACTCAGATGCTACATTCTTCTCATGCCATTCCAAGGCTGCTTTCAAAAAGTCTTCCCAAGCCATACCTCTCTCTACCAGCTAGTGAAGGACAATGGTTTTAATGAGACTATGATGGAACAAGCTTGGGGAGTGCTCTTTGTCCTTTAATTGTATCATTTCAAACATTTTGGAAATGCTCCTGAATATATAATTACAGATGTTGAGTGGCTTTTGAGAGGTTAAATGCATCAGGAGGTGGATATGATAGGCATACAACTTGGAGAATCTACCTTTACAAGTGAAGAACCTCATGATAGTTTTCATTAAAGGGGCATATTTCTCCAATAAATATCTCAAAGGCAAGAGGTGAGTATGTGTATCTTTCTATGGCGTCTTCAAGAAAGGCTTGTAGTTTTCAAGATCTAGGTTCATTCCTTTGAACCAATATTCGCCATTGTTCAGTAACCCAGTTGTTATTGAGATGGAAGCCACTGAGAAAATGAACTCAATACCAGCAATGACAATAGTTTCTCTTTTCAATTGTGTTGTTACCCAATCTGTTAGTTGCTCATGAAATCCTGCCTCGCTCACCCTTTTGCAAACCAAGCAGTGGACATCCTCAAAGCATTGTTTGATGAGAGGATAGGAGTTGATTGTGTTGCAGTTTGATGGTTCATATTGAAAATCCTCCCTCCTTTATGTTGTCTCTTTCTTTTTGGCAAAGATTTTGCCTCCATGATGACATAAAGCCCTAGCAGCAGGAAGTGAAAATAAAATGTGAGGTGTGAATGGAAATGAAGTGATATGTAGGTGATTTTTGACAAAATGATGGGAGGGGTCTTGGGAAACGTGAGATGACTTTGAAAGCTAATGAAAATGAGTGGAGAAATAGTGGAAAGATGATTTTCTTGCAAGTGGGAACAACAAGGTTGATGAGACTTGCTAAAAAACCTTTAGGAATAAGCTAGGGTTTTTCTTTTTGAGTGTTTAAACATTGTTTTGAGGTGGGTAAAATGGTAAAAATGGCTCTTTAAACATGTATGCAGGTGTAGGATATCATTTTACATGTTTTGGAAATAAAAAATAATGATGGTCATTTTTACCCTAACATTTCCCATGCAAAATTTGCTACAAACCCTAACTTGAAGAATCTTTGATATGAGCTGAAATTGGGCAAAAAAAGATGGAGGATGATGGTGTATTTACGTGTTATTTAGCTTAGAAGTTAGTAAAACCAAGCTTTCAAGTGAAAAATTGAAGTTTGAGAGAGTTTTGATGAATTTCGGGGCACTCTATCCTGTGCGCAGCGCCTGCGATATTTGGTAATTTCTCCTAGGAAAACAATTTTTTCTCTTTTTTGGGTGAGAGACCTTGATGATAAAGAGTGAATAGGATATGAATGAAGGGGTTATGGGGATTTTGAGTTTATATAGGAAAATTTTCCACACTTTTTCAAAAGGAAATGGGACCCACCCTCCTTTAGAAACTGGTTTTCACTTTATGAAGACAAAATTTACCTTTACCATGGAAAACCTGAGATGTCCTTTGCTTTCCTAAATGCTGAAGCTTCTTTTTCTAGAACCTTTGATAACATGAGAGTACGAGGAGTGTGAAAAATAAATATCAATTCTCCAAAACTTGCTTTTTCATGTTTTAGTCACTGTTGGTTTTATTCATGGAAATGATGGACCTTAGAAACCCTAGCGACCTAATGGATGACTTGAGACCTAATGGAATGATGATGATGACTGACCCATTTTCATTGTGACACCTTCATAAATTGTGATAGGCAACCAACATGAGTGAATTTTCAAACAATGACTTCATTTTTAGACTGACCATACGATGACCAAATTTATTGTGTAAACCTAGTAACAGAAAAAAATTGATTTTGAAAGCCTGGAAAAATATAGTAAAAGCATTTTTTATCCTGGTGACAAGCTACAAGACTAACACTAACATACTCAACCTGCTTTTGGTGTCACACTATAACCACACCTCAATTACAGTCTTGGTCATCAAGCAGTTGCTATGCTTGGTGCATGATGGGTGTATGTGGCTGGAGGAGCCAATACGCATCACTGAAATATTGATCCACATGATCATGCAGTTTCCCTACATAGGAGAAAATCTGGCCATGATGTTTGGTAGAAAAGGTGGTGAGAAAGCCCTCATGGAGGCCATAAAAGAGAAGTTTAAGCTGGTAAAGAAGCCATGTGGATATTCCATACCCAGCATCTGTGACCCTACTGTAAAGGTGGCTACGAAAATTTTACCAGGGAAGGTGATGAGGAAGTGTTGCACCGATGAGGTGTCGGTGCCTGTCATTGCCTTAGCAGTCCAGTGCACCAAGGGAGTTTAGTTAAAATGGCGAGACTATCTCCACGGTGAGTTTCTTGTGAACTGCCGCAAAGCACATGAGCTCAATAAGATGTTCCACTAGACGTGGCTCTTGCTGTTGATTGTGCTGGTAGCATGGGAGCTGCCAGAGGATAGTCAATTCCTTCAGTCGCACCAGACCTACCAAAAGTAGAAAAGTACGCTTTGCTGTGGGTGACAAAGGATGCACAGTGCATCAAGGATAGCAATATCTTCAGGATCTTGTTGGAGATGAACATTCGCATGGTCATCAATCGCAAACCATGGTTGTCGCCTATGGTGTTTGCCGATCTGCAAGGCTACGTAGAGTTTAAAGCATTATTCACCATGTGTCCATCAGAGTGTGGAAGGACCCTACGTAGACATGGTATGACTTGCCTTACCTAGCAACGGATGACGTCATTGATGTAGTATTGATCGCTGGTCGGCAGAGAAGCATGTCCGCCATGCACGCACGAAGGAGGCCAAGCTCAGGATGACATAGCCTATCGAAAAGAGAAGGAAGGAGGCTATTGACAAGGCCCAGGCAGAGCATGATGTCACTCAGCAGATGGAGAAGCAAACAAGTTGAACAAAGCAGGGCTCTGACAAAGGCGCAGGGTCGCCTTCACCTGAGACAGAAGAAGAGATAGACAGGTAGCACAGTGCAAACCCATAGGCAATGTCCACTCACATCAAGTGTCCAAGGGAGTAGGAGAAAGGAGGGTCCAGGAAGAAATCCAAGGCCACTAAGACATCATTGCACCAAATCACTCTCACAGACGGCCACTTGCACGAAAGTGGAGACATGGTGCGAGATGTGATCATGGAGGCCCTACAACAGTTTGAGAAGCAACAACAACTAGTATTGGGGGCTATCCAGATAGGTCTACAAGAGTTGCAGACCCGTGCATTGCAAGTTGGAATGATGTCCACTAGCCTTGCTATTGGCACTTTAGAAGCTGCCGCAATGCTACGTGCAAAGGTCTCCAATGCGATGGTGCTGCCTAATGGAGCACTGACCATGGGGAATTAAGCTGAGAGGCCCACTATCATTTCCCTCAAGGGAGTAGGGTTGAATCTAGCAGCGCTCCCGGGCAATGTGCTCCACCTATTACAGGATGGAGTAATAACGGAGTTGAGGGCCCATGAGCACCACGCCTTACAGGTGATCAGTGAGCAACACATTAACAATGAGCAGATGGCACTACAGCGAGATTCTGCCATCACCTTCTTGATAGAGGAGACCGACTAGAACAAGTGTATACTTCAGGTTGTGGAGGAGGCATGCTGAATAGTCTTCGAGTTGGCGATTCCTAAGAAAGAGCCAGTCGAGGTTCACGTCCGCAATCTAGCTATAGGGATGCATGACGCTAAGACAGAAATGGTGAGGGTTCAGTTGGAGTTGAACCTACATATCACTAATTTCAATTGAAGGCCTAGCTTTAAACCCCACTAGAAGTATAGGAGCAATGTGTAATCACTGTCACAGAGGAAATAGGGGTAGTTGACAGTGCAGTATTAGACTACACACAACTTTTTGAGCAATCGTTTGAGGTCTTGAAAAGCTTGCAGGAGGACCGCAATGTACAACGACTCAAGGTAGAATTGCGTGAGCTATAACAACGCTATGATGAGGTCAAAGGCATAGTGTGAGCCATCATGCTCACATAGAGATTGGCAAAGCTGCAGGATGCCAAGCAGTTAAAAGAATAAGTGGATGCAACACTGCACAAGGAAGCAATGCTAAAGGCATGACTGAAGCCCTGGATGGATGAGGTTTACATAGTCACAACCTATATTGAAGGAAATCTTGTGAATCTCCAAGAATCTCAGCAAAAGCTTCAGGCCGACAGTTTAGTTGGAGTGACCGAGCAAATGGTTGAAGACGTGAAGCAGGCGACCACACAATGCACTGCCGAGGTTGCGGTCATACAGGTTGAGCTATGAGGTCTTCATACTAAGATCTTTGTGCCTGCAGAGTGACTCGAGGGTGAGTCATGATGTTTGTGTTGGGGTCTTGTTGGGAACGAGATCCCCCAAGAAGAGTTTTAGGGCTAAAAGCCCATGTTTTGGGTCAAGTTTTGTAATAAAGTGTAAATTCTCCACCTTCTTGTGGTCATGGAGCACGAAGGTGTCATGCGTCATAAAGGGTTGTCCGCCCTTATTTTGTAAAGTGTAAGGTTGGCTGTAAAGATCTACCCATGGTTCGTGGATGACAGGATTGTATAAAAAGAGCTAAGTATGTAAGCTCTAAGTCATATATAGTATGGTAATAGAAGTCTTGAGTGATAAGGAGATAAGTCCAAGTTTTGGGTCATAGCACAGGTAAAGGATCTGCAGCTGAGTGCACAGAGGCCTAGGGTGGAAGTCTCCAGCTGAGTGCACGGAACACTGCAGTTATGTGCGCAGGGTGGATAGAGTTTGTAGTCATATGAAGATATCAATAAGGAGAAGTATTGCACAAATTATGTCTTTGTATCCTTTTAATGCATCTTGGCCTATTGTGCATGAATTTAATTTATAATGCTTTTGTGGTGCACGAATGTATGTAATTATGTTGGTTAATTGAACACAAGTAAGGATATTAGTTTACGCGGCACTAACTGTGATTGTTTAATAAGATAAGTAACACATTTAAGCTAGTTTGGGAATCCGCACGATATGCTGCCCTAGCAGCGCGAAAGTACCTGAACCATAGGTTAGGGCTATGCAAAGGCCAATCATACCCCTTTGCGGAGGTATTGAAGGGTGGAATAAAATGTTGGACTGATAGATCCCTAAAACTTACGGCCTATGCGAGAGTAGGAATAGAAGGAACAAACTGAAATCATGACCATCTCAGGGTGCAGAAACTTGGTTCTAGCATCCCCCTATGTTGCTTCAGGTGAGACTTTGGTCCGCGCTCCATGGACTGATGCCAAAAGGGCTAGTAGTGTAGGGATTTGTTTGGCTAACTAACGCTGAACCTAGGTCAAGACCCATGCAACCAACACCTGGTAAGAGATTTGAGGTTCATGCTATCTAGTTTACCATAGTAGACAAAACTTCTAAGGGTAAAAATAAAGGAAAAGGCAAGGCCAAAGCTGATGCCCCGAAACAGGGCACTCCTAAATATTCTGCTGGTGATGCTTCTAAAAAAAGGTTGAAGTATCCTTTCCTCATCTGTGAGAAGGATTATTACACTAAAGATTGTCCCTAACGATCAGAAGTTAGTCACTTTCTAAAAGGGACATCGACTGTCTTAAAAGAACCCTTTCCATCCCAACAGACCCAAATGGTATACCAACCTCATTCTTCCACTTCTGTAGGCTCCCAAGTGTTTATGATGAATACACCTATAAATGTGGCTACCAGATCTAAATATTATCAAACCCCTCCTCCGACGACAAGGAAAGAGAATGAAAGTACCCCTTCCTCCTCTATCATGTCTACCTTCGATCCTCTTCATGTAGAGTGACCTAGTCTTGATTCCACTATTCGACCACCCTCTCGAAGTGTGCTGCGAAAGTCCTTGTATAATCGAAATGTCGAGTCGCTCAACACTACAACATTGTTGA
The DNA here is from genome assembly GCA_000404065.3 of Pinus taeda. Classification (NCBI taxonomy): domain Eukaryota; kingdom Viridiplantae; phylum Streptophyta; class Pinopsida; order Pinales; family Pinaceae; genus Pinus; species Pinus taeda. The sequence goes on from APFE030365470.1 coordinate 24,722, forward strand.
GGATTTAGCTTGAGTGCCATCAACCACATCTACCCTCGAGGTCCTTCAAAGTTGTCCCTCTCAGCGGAAAGCATTACCGTCAGCCATTGAAGGTGTTGATCCATATGATTCCAACCTCATTTTCTTTGATCTAGAAAACTATGTTCCACTCTTATCCCATTAGATTTCCTTTCTCATTCAAGTGATAATTAATGAAAAGACGATTCACAGCACCATCATTGATGAATGTTCTTCCACCTGCATCATGTCTATGTCTTTTTGGAAGGAAATCGGTTCTCCTATCATGAACCAATTGCATAACACATTGGAATCCTTTGATGGACGCGATTCTCGACCATTTGTTGTCCTTCCTAATCTTTCCATTACCTTGGAAGGTAAGAAAGTTAATGTCGAAGTAGAAATTGTTGATCCAAATCTTAACTATAATATTATACTCGAGTGGAGTTGGACCCATGCTATGCATTTTGTAACCTCCTCTCTTTTCCTTGTGCTCCATTTTTCTCATCAAAGGAAAATTGTCACTGTCGACCAATTGTCTGTCTTTGCCTCTTCCTCCTCGGATGAAAATGTTCCTTATGTGAAGCATACCAATGTTGCATATGAGAGTGTGGGGGATGGATTTTTCAAAGATCTCACCTTAATGGGTATTTTTCCTCTCCCACCTCCAAATGTTACCTTAATCAACATGATCTCGGTTAAGTCTGATCCTTGGGTCATTCCCCCCCTAATCGTGTTAATTCATGGAGTGATGTCATGCCATTAATCCCAGTCGAGATTAATTATGTGGAGATTTTTTCAGCTTTGGCTTCGGTATCTACTATTCACACTGCTTTGAGTACATATCTTGATGCGTATTCTCAATCCCCTTGGCTTAGTTCTTCGGATTCTTTCGATCCCTTGACCGAGATGTTTCCTACTGACGAAAGTATCATGGAAATTATGTCTCTTGAGGAAGCACCTTGGAATGATACTCATCATCGTTCCTCATTCTTACCTAGCCCAAATGTCATGTCTACCTGTCTTGAGAAGTTCTCTTCTCATTTCCCAACCCAACCACTTTAGATGCCTATCATGACCTATGAAGTATGGTTGAAAGGTAACATCGGTAATATTACCCAAGCGATGGCTATTAACATTTATGTTAAACCTAGTATCGTTGAACACATTCATATTGGGGTAACATGTTCTCTTGATGAGATCAAGCTTTATACTCGTCGTTTTCAAGAGTTTCAAGATGTTTTTGCATGGCTGTATGAATAAATGCCCGACGTTGACCCAAGTATAGTTGTGCAAAAAATTCCGACTTATCCTAACGCGAAGCCTATTAGTCAATGGCTTCATCCTTTTCACCCTAGAAAAATGGCTGCCATTAAGGCAGAGGTTGAAAAAAATCTTAGAGTTGGTTTTATTTATCCTATACCTCTGATAGATTGGGTGTCCAACATCATACCAGTGACTAAGAAACAAGGCACCATTCCTATCTGTGTTGATTATTGTGACATTAATCATGCCTATCCAAAAGAAAATTATCCCACTCCTTTTATAGACCACATTATCGATGAATGTGCTAGGAGTGAGATTTTCTCCTTTATGGACAGTTTTTCCGGTTATAACCAGATAAACATTTCACTGACTGATCAACACAAGACCGCCTTTATCTGTCTGTGGGGGACTTTTACATATAAAAAATTCCCCTTTGGCCTTAAGAATGTTGGGGCTACTTTCCAACGAGCGATGTCTTATGTTTTAATGACATTAAAAACATCGTTCGACCTTATTTGGATGATCTTCTTGCTCATTCACTTAAGCGTCATTACCATCCCGGTCATCTTCAACAAATATTTCTTCATTGTAAACACCATAACATTCGGCTTAACCCACATAAGTGTATCTTCTATGTTGAGTCTGGATGATTTCTTGGTTTTATTATTTCAGAAGATGGTATTCATCTTGATCCTCTCAAAGTCGAGGATATTGCTAATTTACCCCCTCCTTCTTCACTGCATCAATTACAGAGTCTGCAAGGGAAAGCGAATTTTCTTCAACGCTTTGTGCCTACCTATGTTGAGCTAGCTACATGTTCACCTAATTACTTAAGCAAGGAAATCCATTTCTTCAGGATGAGGCTACCTAAAAGTATTTTGATGACTTGAAAACTATCCTCATTAATGCTCCTTTATTGCACCCTCTAAATAATCATCATGATTATTTCCTCTATCTAGCTGTAGCTTCTAACACTATTTCTATGGTATTGGTGCAAGAGGATGACGAAGGTAATGAACATGTTAGTTATTACCTTAGCTGCAATCTCCTTGATAATTTGACCTGTTATGCTCATGTCGAGAAATTGACTTTTGCTACTGTTTGTTGTTCAACGCTTTCGACGTTATATTCTCCTCCACACTATAACCGTGATTTCTGATTGCAACCCCATGACTTATATTATGACTTGTCAATTAGTTGGGGGAAAATATTATAAGTGGATTGGCATCCTCCATGAATTCAATTTGGTATTCACTACTGCCAAATCAAAAAAATCACTTGTATTTGCTGAGTTGAGTTCCTCTTTTCCCTCTACTTGTCTAACTACTAGTGCTGATGAGCAACTCCCCAATGAGACCCTCTTTCTGATTAGAACTCTTGATCCTTAGTACAGTGATATCATCATGTATCTCCAAAGTTCTACCTTCCAGCCTACGTTGTCCAAGGATGATCACCGATGCATTCGACATCAATCCCAACCTTACCGCATCATTGGGGATACTTTATACCACATTGGTGTTGATTCAATTCTTCACTGATGTTTAACTCTCGATGAGGCTAAAAGAGTCTTAAATGATTTCCATTCTAGCGCATGTGGTGGTCATTTGTCTGGCTACGCCATTGCTCAAAATATCCTCTACACTGGCTATTTTTGGCCCTATGTATTTAATGATTGCATTCTTGTTGTCCGCAAATTCCATGAGTGCGAGATTTATCAGCGAAAAATGCACGCCCCACTCACTCACCTTCATCCCGTTATTACCATTGGTCCCTTTGCCAAATGGGGCATTGATTTTATGACATATAACCCTCACTCGACCAAGGGGTATGGTTATATTATCGTTGTCATAGATTACTTCACCAAATGGGCTGAAGTGGTGCCTACATTTTTCGTTGATGGTAAAACGGTTTCACAATTTCTCTTTAGTCATGTTATTTCTAGGTTTGGAGTGCCTCAAGCCATTTTGACTGACCATGGTTCCCATTTTCATGATTATATAATGGCTAAGCTGACTTCTAAATTAGGCTTATGTCACGACGGCTCAACTCCTTATTATCCTCAGGCCAACAGCCAAGTTGAAGTTGTAAACAAAGTTTTAGTTAGTAAGCTTCAATGCACCATTGGGATGCACAAATCCAATTGGCATCTCATGCTTTTTTTAGCTCTATGGGCCTACCAAACCTTGACTAAAGATGTAACTAGAATCACACCTTTTCAGCTAGTATATGGTCTGGAAGCTACTCTACTGATTGAATGTGAAATTCCCTCACTCAAATTGGCTATTGAATTACTCCCTAATACCTCGCCTCAAGATGAGCATCTTCTATATTTGGAATGACTGGATGAAATCCACCGTCTCATTGCTTTAGTTATTGAAGCATAGAAAAAGCAAGTTAAATCCCATTTTGCTCAGTTGGCCTCTTCTCGTGCTTTTTCTAAGGGTGATTTGGTCTTGTTATATGACCAAGCTAACGATAAGCTAGGGGAGGGAAAATTCGAAGCCATGTGGCATTGGCCCTATATTGTCAAGCATGTATTACAAAAGGAGCCTATGAGCAAATTGATTATGGGGGTAACCCTTTGGACAAGCCCCACAATGGGCTTTACCTCAAAATGTATTATGTGTGAGTCATCTCACATGGTTACTTATGTACATAAGTGTGTTATTCATTTTTTTGCAATTTGGTTTGGTGTGTTTGTTTCAAGCATCTTTCCTGCTTATTATGTCTTCACCTACTTTGTAGATGTCTATGACTCCTTATGTCGGTTTTACTGATGGTGCTTTCCGTAGTACCCAAAATTTATCATCCACATCCTGGGCTATTTATGACCCTCATGGTGAGTTGATTGATCTTCAAGGTATTTTTTTGGGTCCAACAACTAATAACATTGCTGAATATAGCGCAGTTTGCGAACTCTTGTTAGAAGCTATTGCTCTTGACATTCAAGAAATGGTTGTAAACCTTGATTCACAACTTGCTGTTCTTCAGCTCAATGGACAATATTCTGTTAGAAATCCTTAATTATTGAGAATATATTTGTGTATTCATCTCTTGGAAATAAATTTTGATTATATTACATATCATCACATTCATAGGCATATGAATACATTAAGAGATGCATTGGCTGATTATGTTTTAGACAAAAATTTATGCAATATGTGAAAAATATTGTATCACAGTAAACAGGAAATATAACATGTATATGTCGATAATGTTTGAGTATAATATGTCAAATTCCAAAAAATAATATATGTGCTCTCTGGAGTACTAAAGAAGGTATGTTTTTGTTGATTATTTTGGCATCTTTTCATTAAAACTCACAACCCCTTTGCATCATGAACTAGGTAGATAATAGGAAATCATAATAAAATCTGCAGGATTTCTATGCAACACGGAAACACTGATAATTGCCATTTCTTATGCAGGGAAAACGAAAAATGAAAGATTTTCGTTCGAAAGAAAAAGACAGGGCCAAGTTAAGTGTTGTCCCTTTGGCGGGGAACCACATGCAGAGAAGGCGATCTAAATTAAAGCATATCAGCTAGGGAAAGGAAATGGAGATATCGACTTGGCGCAAGAAAGCAAAGGGATAACTTGGAATTAACAGATTGGTGAATCTCTCAGGATCCTTTGATCCTGAGGGATCACTTCTTTAACTATTTTTGCATCATCAATATCTTCGCCTTAGCTGTTATAAAAAGGGGCAGCAATGTTAGCCCAGGGGGATGGACTATCATTTTTTTCTATGTAACTTTTCTCTGAATTCGAGACTTTGATCATCGACTCTCGTTGAGAAGTGATCTGCTGTAATTCTATTTTAATGTGTTAATATAAACCTGGTTGTTGTTTCATCTTTGATCCTGGAATAATCTTAAGCGGTGTGTCCCTGGAGGCTAAGGGCCCGACCCTGGTGGAACACTTGCTCCTGTACCATTACCTTTGGTTTATGCATGGTTTTCCTTATCAGCTTCGTCTGGTAATTTGATGTGTTTTGTTATTTTACATCACAACTCTGTTATATTTGATTTATGTTAAACTGAGTAATATCATTCTCTGAGATAGAAACATCGTGTTGACTCTGCAACGCATTGCTGTTCCTTTAATTATTGATATGACATTGCTGGTCTTTACAGAATATTGTTGCTGTTCAACTATACAGTAACCGTGCAGTAATATTCATAAGTTGGTATTGTTGTATTCATCTATGGTTTACATTTAGTTGTGATTGCTGTTCAACTGACATTGCTGTTCCATTATGAATTTCAATCGTATTCCTGATAACTAAGATTGATATTGGTGGTATCGAAATCAAATTACTGCTTTTCTTAAGGCATGCTATGTGTGTTATTTCTCTTGGGTTATCGTGTACTTGCATTTGGCTCTGAGTACTGTTCTATGTTTCATTGCTAATCAGTTGCCGTTCTATTTCTGAGTACTGTCCGATTTACCCTTGGAATAAAGATTTCTACCTGATTTCTGTAGAATATGATTGTTGCACGTATTTATGACGATTAAGGTGTTATTGTTCATAAGAGTTAGTTGCTATTACATTTTCTAGTTGTTGTTCCATTTCCTAGTTGCTGCTACATTTCTTAGTTGTCGTTCCATTTCCTAGTTGCTATTACATTTCCTAGTTGTTGTTCCATTTCTTTATTATTTGCGTTATCATTGCTTTGGTGTGCAAAACGATCTGAAACTGTAGTGGGCATTGACATTTGTTGTCGCGTCCCCAGATTGATGAACTGTTCCTTGATTGTCTTTAGTTACATCAGTTTATAGAGGGACGAGTTACTGTTACTGGACCCTTGACTGATAAATTGCTGAGTTTCTTGAGTGCATGATTTCAACTTTAAAATGCTTTACTATAATTAGATCTTGTCTTAAGCATCCATTTACTCTTGTATTTTGAGCACTATACTACTAGCATTACTCTGACAAATGATAGCCTCAAACTGAGACACTCTTTGAAATAACAGAACGTTCCAGGATTGACAACCTAACGTGAGGTAATTAGAGGTGAGAAAGACCCTTTTTACGACACGACATTTTGGAACCATTGCTAGGGAAAGAGTGTAGCCATTTGTCTCTTTTCAAAGTAGTGTAAGAGCCTACTAGGGAAGAATTGGGTTTTAGAAACGGAAGGTAAGAACCTATATGTGGAGTATGTAATAGCCCTGCTCCCCTGCCCACTTTCCTGCAGATCTGTTGCTATCTTGTTTGGGTAGAACTTAGCAGTTGATTTGTGTGCATGACTATGCAGAAAAAGCCAGAAAAGAATCTTGAACCTCTACCCAAGCCTGACAAAGCTAAGGGGCCGGTGACCCTTGGCCGATCGACCTTTATAGATGAAATCATTAAGAAAGCAGAATCTCAGCCTTCAGTAGGACCTAGAAAAGTTGCTTCTAGACAGCCTACTAGTTCCCTTCAGGCCACATAATCACCATCTGTAGCCTTTGTTGAGGTGCATAGTCAAACTCAAGAGCAAGATTTTCAAGAAATTGAAAATTATAGCCCAGAACCATTGCAAGAAGGGAATTTTAGCAACCTCTGTGGAGGAAGAGGAGAGGCAGGAGAAACTGAAGAACCAAGATCTCCTCTTGGGGTAATTCAGCCATTAAGCAGCCCAGATAAGGGAAGTGCTGCAAAAATCATTTATAGTGAACCCGAAGAACTTGAATCTCCTTAGACATGAGGTACTCTCATTATCCCAGATAAAGGAAGTGCTGTCAAGGCCATTCCCGTTAAAGCCATTTCCCCTCGACAACCTAGGAATACTCTTCTATATATCCCAGAAGGTTACTGGCATATATTTGACCAAATGGCCCAAAACCAGCCAAACACCCAAACCTCTACACTGCAATACCCCATTGTGGATACTGCAGCTAATGCACCTATGAAAGCAATCCCTCTTCAACATATCCCTACATTCCACGGTCTTACATCAGAGGATCCAGACGCATTCCTGTTTGAATTTGACATGTGTAGAGGATATGTCTATACCACTGATCCCCAGAAACTGAAATTATTTCCCTCTACATTAAAAGGGGCCGCTTTAAGATGGTTTAGGGGATTAGGTGGTGGGGTTATAAATAATTGGGATCAAATGAAAGAGTCTTTTCTAAAAAAATATCAGGACTATTGCAGGTCTAGAGAATTAAAAGATGAAATATTCCAGATGGTAGCTAGACCAAATGAAACATTAGAGGAGTATGTTGAACGTTTCCAATATAATCTTCAAAGATCCCCTTATGCATCATTACCCTTGCCTGATAATGTGTTGAAAACAACATTAATTAGGGGGATGAAGGAGCAGTGGATTGAAACGCTAAATATTATGGGAAAAGGAGATATTTATCAGGAAAATTTTGCTGACATTATTAATCTATGTACCAGGAGCTCGAGAGGCAGCACAAGACTAAAACCAGCAAAACATTATCGGTTTGTAAGAGATAATAGAATTTCGGTAGAAGGAGTAACTCGTGCAGAAATTGGAAATTTATTAGAAAATTTTAAAACTGATATATTAGGGACACTGACAACACAACTTGATATTATGCAGGCTAAACAAAAGCAAGTGAAGGCAGAACAGAATTTGGCAATCTTCTGTCCCCGATGCAGGAAGAAACACATCCATAAGGAGTGTCTGTTAGATGCAGTCCAAGTTTGCACCATTTGTACAAAAGATCATTGTATGGAAAGCTATCCCTCACTTCCTGGATTGAAAGCAGTATACAAGGAAGCAGAAGAAGAGCTAGAATCGGTGTATCTACTCAATTAGCGCCGTCAATGGCAGCCACGACAATCAGGTATGTTTTCAGATCCGGCTTCTTCTTTTCAGCCTCCACAATATCATTCTCAACAATATAATACAATGTGGCAAAATCAACCTCCATTCCCGAATTGGTCACAACAGTGATTCCCTTCATCATCCCCATGGCCGAATCAACAAGGTCAACCCAATTGGCCAAACTTTTGCTATACCCCACCATATTGGCAAAATAATGTATATCCAGCACAATCGACCCCCCTACTTCATAGAGTCCAGCCTGGCAGACAAACTGGCAAAGACCAATTAATCAGCGAGTAGGAACCATCCCACTCCCTCAACCTACACTGCTAGCCTTACAACAAAACCCCCAACCTAACTTAAGACTGCAACCCCTAGCCCAACCCAACCTTAATTCGAATAATAGACCAGTCCAATCTATCCAAATAATTGAAACACCAGAAATAGGAACTGATCTAAGGGAGTGTAATGACCTTCAATTAAGGTCTGGGCGTATCATCGAAATGCAGGGAGATAAAATAGCTCAAAGTAAAAATCAGTTACATATAGAACAACCCCCACAAGAAGAGGATGTGACCAGACAACAAATCCATAATCAAGCAACTGCATCCTCTCCACCATTCCCAGAACGATTAATTATACCCCGACCCATACAATATCTTGATTTTGACATTCTGGGAGAATTAATAAATCTGTACATAAAAATTCCATTCCTCGAAGCCTTTCAAGACATCCCGATATATGCAAAGACTATCAAAGAATTATGTATAAACAAACCAAGGAGGAATATAACAAACAATCCATGAGACCAAGTAGTTGGAACTCTATCCGATTTATTATCAGGAAAAGAAACACCCGTTAAATACAAAGACCCAGGAAATCCAATAGTAACCGTACAAATCTATGGTCAAACCTTCTCAAATGCCTTAGTTGATCTAGGAGCTGCAATCAATATCTTAACAACTACCACTTGCCAAAAACTGGGCATTACATTAGCAGAACCAACCTCTACTTTATTAGAATTGGCTGACCAATCCGTGGTTAGGCCAGAGGGCACACTACATGATGTGATGGTATCCGTTGACTCCTGGGAGTATCCAGCTGACTTTCTGATAATAAACCCCAAAAACCGACTTGATGGACATCCACTGATTTTAGAGAGACCTTGGCTTGCAACTGTCGATGCTTACATTGGATGCCGACAAGACAATATGACGATAACGAGAGGGGTAAATATTAAGAACCTAGCTTTATACCCTCCAGCGCAGCCAAGTGTCACAATAATAAAAACTAACAAGCATCCTGTATCATACCTCGCCAAAAATATTAGATCCCCATTAACTATAAAAGAGGCACTTGATTTCAAAGACCAAACAGAAGATGATGCCATTAACAATTTTATTAGCCAAGCTAAAACCAGATCCCATATACAATGTCACATGATAGAAGCAACATTTGATAATGAATTAGAAGAAGATCCTCTTAAATATACACACGAGCAAACAATACCCACTACTTCTGTTTCAAATAGCAAAATTGTAGAAATTGAGTCAGGAAAGACTTTAAACGTTAATGTCGACCTGAATTACGAACAAGAAGAGAAACTCATCCAACTATTGAGGAAATATAAAGAAGCATTTGCATGGGACTACCCTGATATGAAAGGAATTGATCCTTAGTTATGTACACACCACATTTACATAGAAAAGGATGCGAGACTTGTTTGCCAACCATAAAGGAGACTTAATCCTCATCTAAAAGATGTTGTAAAAGTTGAACTTCAAAAACTCTTAGATGTCAACTTCATATACCCTATCTCTGATAGTAAATGGGTCTCTCCACTTGTGGTGGTACCAAAGAAAAATGGAAAGTGGAGGATTTGCGTAGATTATAGAGAGCTAAATAAAGCAACACAAAAAGACCACTTTCCCCTTCCATTCATTGACCAAGTATTAGACACTTTGGCAGGAAAGAAATTCTTTTCTTTCTTAGATAGCTTCAGTGGATACAATCAAATTCAGATTGCCCCTGAAGACCAGGACAAAACCACTTTTACTTGTCCTTGGGGAACATTTGCCTACAGAGTTCTACCTTTTGGCTTATGCAACGCTCCTGCCACATTTCAAAGGGCTATCCTCAGCATCTTTTCAGACTTAATAGATGAAGGACTCGAAGTATATATGGATGAATTTACACCATACGGAGATGATTTTAACCCAGCATTAGACACACTGGAAAAAGTCCTGCAGCACTACATTTCCACCAGGCTTTGTTTGAGCCATGAAAAATGTTATATGATGATGACTGAAGGACTTATTCTAGGCCATTATATCTCAGCAGCTGGCATAGAGGTAGACCCAGCTAAAATTCAAATAATTTTGCTAATTCCTACTCCTACCACTCAAACAGAGGTACGCAGTTTTCTTGGATTTTCTCGTTATTATAGAAGGTCTATAGAACATTTCTCGCATATTGCTACTCCTCTATATGCACTGACAGGTAATGTTGACTTTCTTTGGATAGAAAAATGTGAACGTGCTTTCAAGGATCTAAAGAAGCTTGTGTCCACAGCCCCAATCCTTCGAGGACCAAATTGGGACTTGCCATTTCAAATTTCATCAGATGCCTCGGATACAGCTATTGGAGCAGTCCTTGGGTAGGAAGAAAATAAAAAACCATATGAAATTTATTACATTAGCAAAAATGTATCCCTTGCTAAACTGAATTATACTGTTACTGAAAAAGAATTTCTAGCTGTAATACATGCTATCAATAAGTTCAGGCATTACATTACTGGATATCCTCTTATTTTGTATACAAATCACTCTGCCATAAAATATTTAGCAAATAAACCAATCACAAATGGCAGAATAACTAGATGGCTAATTGTATTGCAGGAATTTGATATTACAATCAAGGACTGACCTAGAAAAGAAAATCCTGTGGCTGACTTTCTCTCGCGAATGCCAAAACCAGTGGACACAACAACAATTGAAGATCAATTTCCAGATGAGCATTTGTTTGTTGTCACTATTAAAACACCCTGGTATGCTGATGTTGCGAATTACTTAGCAGTAGGTAAATTACCAAAAATCTAACCCCCAATGAACGAAAACAGATTGTCCAACGAAGTGCTCAATTTTCTTGGATTATGGGCTACCTGCTCCATATAGGGGCAGATATGCACATCAGGAGATGCGTCCGTGAGGATGAGATTTTTGATATTTTAAAAGCCTGCCATGACGGACCATGTCGTGGACATTTCACCGATCGTAGAACTGGGCATAAGGTCTTGCAAATAGGGTATTATTGGCCCACAATCTTCAAATATGCAAAGAAGTTCGTCCAAGCCTATGACAGTGGCCAGAGAACAGGACGCCCTGGTTAGTCCAATGAAATGCCCTTGAACCCATAGCTAGTTATTGAACCATTCGAGCAATGGGCCCTCGATTTTGTTGGACCAATTAAACCATCCTCGAACCAGAAGACATATATTTTGGTGGCAATAGAATATGACACCAAATGGGTTGAAGCAGAGGCATTGCCGAGAGCTACAGAGGATTTTGTCATACAGTTCCTGTTCCATATATTTGTGCGCTATGGGCTTCCAAGAGATATAATTACAGATGATGGACCATAGTTTTCTGGTAACAAGATTGCTGCAACACTAAAAAATTATCATATCCAGCACAAAATTACCTCTCCATATCACCCACAGGCAAATGGTCAAGTAGAAAGCAACAATAAAATAATAGAAGCAATCCTAACAAAAACCATTGCGTCACATAGACGTGATTGTGCCGCAAGACTGCCAGAAGCCTTGTGGGCTTACATAACAACATGGAGAAGCACTACTAGCTATTCACCATACCAATTAGTGTTTGGAAAGGAACCCATTTTTCCCATATAATTTGAAATCCAAACACTACGAATAGCACAAGAAGTCGGCTTAGATCTAAACGAGGCACAGATTAATAGATTACAACAAATCAATGAGCTAGATGAAATTAGGCTCTCTGCCCTCCAAAACACTGCGTTAATTCAACAGCAGCAAGCTAAATGGCATGATGCTCTTATTAAAAATAAAGTCTTTCGCGAAGGAGACTGGGCACTTTTATACGATTCCAGGTTTCAGGATTTTCCTGGGAAACTTCAGACTCGTTGGCTGGGGCCATATGAAATCCAAAAGGTACATGATAATGGCACCCTTACTCTAACCACCATTGATGGATCTGGATATTCCTTCAAGGCAAACGGCCACCAAGTTCGACTATATCGTAAACCACCTACTCGGGAATCCTTTTATCAGCAACTATGCAAAGAATCCGACATGCAAATTTTGGAGGAGGAGGAGAAATCTTCCTCACCTGTGATTCATTAAGTAATTCACCTGTTTCTACTTTGTACATAATTTTTTTTTTTTGTTAAATCATTTTCTATACATATTTGTGTATTAGCACTTTGCTGCTCCTTTTCGAAGTAGCAACAATTCTATCGTTTTTGTTGTTCCTTTTTCAAAAAGAACAGCACTTGCATTTTTTTCTATTGTTCCTTTTTCAAGAGGAACGGCATTGTCGTTTTTGCTGTTCCTTCTCAGCACGGACAGCATTCGTGTGCACGATGCTGTTCCTTTTCTAAAGGAACAACACCTTTTGGGTCAGCCGTTCATTTTGTCGTTTCTTTTTCACCTTCACTTTTTGTTGTTCCTTTTCCAAAGGAACAACACTTTTGATTTTTGTTGTTCCTTTTCTAAAGGAACGACATTTGCGTCTTTTCCGTTCCTTTTCCAAAGGAACAACAGTTTTGAGTTTTGCTGTTCCTTTTCTAAAGGAATGGCATTTGCATCTTTTGTTGTTCCTTTTCCAAAGGAACAACACTTTTGATTTTTGCTGTTCCTTTTCCAAAGGAACAACACTTTTGATTTTTGTTGTTCCTTTTCCAAAGGAACGACATTCGCGTTTTTGCAGTTCCTTTTCCAAAGGAACAACACTTTTGACTTTTTGCTGTTCCTTTTCCAAAGGAACGGCATTAGAGTTCTTGCATTTTCTGATGTTCCTTTTTCAAAGGAACAACACTTGTATTCTTTTTCTCTTCCTTCTTGAAATAACAACATTCTCATATTCCTTTTACTTACGCTTCCTCTCCTCGCTGTTCCAATTTAAGGATGCTTGTTGTTCCTACTATTTTAAGTCTTTTGGAACACAACTATGCACTTATGCAATGGATACAAAGCAACATACTGAAATCAGTAAATTATATAAAATCACTATTTTTTATCAGAAATTGCTCTGAGTTGGTAAGAGGAAAGACGGAAGGACACACTTATCCATTATTTTTGTTGTCATTATTCTAATAATTCTGGTATGATTGGTTATATTTATCATGTTGGTTCCTTTTAAATTCTCATAATCTTCTTTGATTATTATTCAGGAATAAGAGCAAAGGGTCTATATGTTTCTATTGAGATGTTAAGACTTCTTCCACCATTCCTACTCTTAAGGAGTGTTGAACCACCCTTTGTGTATAAATAGGAAAGCACTTTAGGAAAGAAAAAAGAAAAAAGAAAGAAAAATGATGTTTATATGACTTGTTTATATAAGTTGTCAAATGCAGGATAGGGGGTCTCATCAAGAGCCAGCCTACCATGATCATAAGGAAGAAAGTGAAGTGGCATTCCCACTATGGCCACCACACTAGGGATATGGTCCAAGAGGCACATCAAAAAAATAAAAATAAATAAAGAGTCCTTGGAACAGGAGGTCTCATCATGAGCTGGCCTGCCCACCTTTCACTCCTTCCTAGTGAATGACATTATGGCTAAACTAGTCACCAAGCTAGCATAATGGCCTACATTTTGACACCGCACAGCACTTCCTAAGCATACACAAAGGATCATGGTTCCATGGGTGAAACAAACAACTCTGTCAAGGTTATGGACACCTGTCGGTGGCAGAGCTCTGTTAATGGTATTGAAGTCAAATTCCTTATACACCAATAGTAATCATAAACACCCTTCTCTCTTATACCTTTGTAATATGTCACATAAGATTATGTATATTATTTCCCGAACCATTAAACACATATAAATCTATTATAACCAATCATGATGGAAAAGTTGACAATGACCACATTATACTTTGTGTGCACGTCAGCTGTCCTATCCTCCTAGCCTCGCATCATATCACAGTAGTCTCTTACTTGTTAAGCGATCCGACTATACACCTTGATTTCAGTAACCTGCTCCTTTTGTAAACATGGCATGTTGCCATACGGTGTTCCTTTATGACTCTGTCTTAGGGCAGATCGGCACACCGCTCCCTTATTTGGTGGCCGAGGACTGCCTATCACATTGCGGGGGGGGGGGGGAGGTTAAGCTCATCATTCGCTGGTATACATGTCAGACTATTATTCAGGAAACTGTTTACTTGGGAATAGTAGGGCTCAACGGTATATTATTTTTTTAATTTGCATGGCTTGCTGTTCCTAAGCCATTTCCGTAGTATGCTCTATGGCAATTAGTAAGTGACTCAGGATTTGAGTGAGTCCTACTATTTTGTTAGTTTCTCTGTGTTCCAACAGTTTGAACAGCCTTCTGTTCCATTACCATACTCTGAGAATTTACAGTGAAACCAAAATCATGGGAGGAAGATCAATTCGGAGAGAACCATAGGTATTGATAGTCTCTGATGCTGCACGGGAAATCCTGGCAAGAGCAGGTTGGTTAACTTATCTCAATCATTTACAGGAATCCAATGAGACCGTAGCAATAGAATTCCTGTAGAACTTGCAAGAAGATCACTCCACAGTAAGGGGGAGACACATAGCAGTCACCGATGACATAATTGCAGAGGTCTCGGGACTGCCAGCCACTAAACCTGTGTGGACGTTAAAGAAGGAGAGATTGCAAAAGATCATAAAAACCTTCCAGGATGAAGGTCAGGACCTGACAGTCAGAGGAAAGGGGGTTCTACCAGCAACATTAGGGGAGCCGTGGGCAGAATTGGCGAAGACCATTGAGAGCTACATCACCTGCAAAGGCAGGAAAGATGTGGTAAGACCACGACACCTTAAACTTTTAGCCGTATTAAAATAGAAATTCTTTTTAAACTTACCTACATTTTTAAATTCATTACTTCATGATGTTGCCCGAAGCATGAAAAAGGCACAGCATGTAGAATCAGTAGTAAGTCACCATGGGCTAATACGGTTGATAGTTAACCATAGCCTCACCCAGCAACAGAGCAGCTGGGAAGAGCTAATTGCTATGATAGACAGGGGATTGACTATGCCATCCCCAAAACGTAAGCATGCCACCAGTACACCAGAGAGACCACTGAAATGAAGGAAATCAGTCAGATTAGCACGGATTAAAGGGAGACTAGAAAATTCCCAAGGGGATACTAGCCAACCAGTAGAGATAGATGATTCAGGGGATGAGCAACCCCTGCAATTAGAAGGAGAAGAGAATGAGAAAGGAACACAAGGAAATGAGGAAGGAGAAATGGAGGAAGAGACCAAGCAACTTGGGCAAGAGGAAAAATAAACAGAGCAGCGCGAAGACAGCCCATTGTAAAATCCATTGCAAGAAGAGGAATTGGCCAAAATTTTGGCCAATATGGGCGAACATGCCCAACCTCTCAGCCTGCCAGCCCTCCATGTTGAAGAAGAACCAAAAGAGAATTCTACTCAGGACAAAACTGCACCTGAAGAATTACATGACGAGGAAGTAGAAAAAGAGAATCAGCTTGTTCATGATGAAAGTATGACAGGAGAGAAAAGTGGTATAGAGGAGGAACAATCGATTCCTAGCTAGACTACACCGGAAGAAATTTAGGAAGAAGAGGGGGTGGAAAAGGAAGTCACCTAGGAAATAACAGAACCGGCTAGGGTTCTTACCCTTGAGAAACCCAAGAAGAGCAATGAAGGGGCACCCCAAGGAGAAAACCAGGGAATTGACTGAGATAACAGTCCAGGCCCGAGTAAACAGATAGTTTTTCCTTCTAAGAAAAATAAAAGAAATTAAGAGATTACGAAAAGAACAACAAAGATTACTGAATGTGATAGTTCGACTTTGACAACAGATCAAGATTTTGAAAATGAGGAAGAGGGTAAAAAGGACTTTGGGGGGGAGACAGGTAACCACTCCGGCAAGACCTCTCAAGAAAAAGGTTTAGAGGACTCGAGTCCACCCTACTGTTCAAAACCCTATTGAGGAGCAGTCTGTTGTTCCAAACCCTATTGAGAAGCAGTCTGTTGTTCCAATTCCTGTTGAGGAGCAGTTTGCCGTTCAAAACCTTGTCGAAGAGCAGAGTGCCGTTCAAAACCTTGCTGAGGAGTAGTTTGCTGTTCAAAACCAAAAGGAACAACATTCAACTATTACCCATGTTGAAGTACAAACAGATGATATATCAGCCTGTGACAAAGAAATACAGACAGAGGCACAGTCCTCCGAAGAAATGCGAACCATAAACATGAGACAATGCAATAAGAAGATTCAAGTAAACCTTTCGCTCACCACTGCCATGTGGGACAGTGATCCGAGGATGGTAACCCTACAAGAGGGTTTGATGCAAGCTCAGCAAGCAACAAAAAAACTCACAGAACAAACGGTTCCTCAAGAAAGGTATGAAGAATTACAACAACAGCTAAGGAATGTCAATCTATCCGAAAGCCAGGCCTTTGAAGGATGGTGAAAGGAAGAAGAAAAACTCGCAAAGGTAACTTGTAGGTTAGATATAGTTATCAAGCAGATGGATAGCTTATGCTCTTTGTACACTGACGTCCTAGCATGTAGAGCCCCTGCTAAGAATTATGGCTTGTTTCTAATGGAACGATATTTGCAATTGAAAATAAAAGCCGTCAGAGCAGGAGCCCCTATACAAATTAATACCATTGATGATTTTATAAATTGTTGCAAGCACTACGGGGTAAAGGTTCAAATATTACTGTGTGAATTCTATCTACATAACCTTGTGTTAGACCAAGAGACAGATCAGAACCCCGACCCTTTTGTTGGAAAAATCCAATTGCAGGCGTTTATTTCATTTGGGGTTAATCAAATCAAATGGCTTAAAGCCTATAATGCCTTCCAAAGACAAGAAAACAGATTAGACTTATGGGTAAGAGCTGAGCCTAGAAATCCAGTGCAGTTGTGGAGAGAACATAGGAACCTAATGGGGACTCCAGGTGTGATTGAAGCATTAGGGCCCATTCATACATTAATCAATCGGTAGGGAATAGAATACTTTTTCACTATTAAAGACCTTGCCATTGATGTGGCCAAATTTCGATATTAGATCTCTAATCCGAATATCCAACTCAGGGAACCATTTAATTATGAAAACTTTAAGTTAGCCGCCGATTGCTTGAACCTCTATGGTGAATTTACCTTGAGAGCAGGGCCGTCTTGGTTAGGATATAGGTTCCGCAGTCTGATTATTTGGCACCTTGCAGCTAGATACCATGCCCTGTATGAGATGCCTGAGGGACAAACAGGCCATTTTTTTTAACACTTAGTTAGGCATCATGGTTGTAGACCACCACATGAGATCCCATCGCCAGCCTACTCTCTCACTGCCTTACATGTCAACTACAATGTTTTCATGAGGGCATGAAAAAGGGTAAGCAGGGGGGTGTGTGGAGTACTAAAGAAGGTATGTTTTTGTTGATTATTTTGGCATCTTTTCATTAAAACTCACAGCCCCTTTGCATCATGAACTAGGTAGATAATAAAAAATCATAATAAAATCTGCAGGATTTCTATGCAACACGGAAACATTGATAATTGCCATTTCTGATGCAGGGAAAAGGAAAAACGAAAGGTTGTCATTCCAAAGAAAAAGACAGGGCCAAGTTAACTGCTATCCCTTTGGCAGGGAACCACATGCAGACAAGGCGATCTAAATTAAAGCATGTCAGCCAGGGAAAGGAAATGGAGATATCGACTCAGCGCAAGAAAGCAAAGGGATAACTAGGAATTAACAGATTGGCGAATCCCTCAGGATCCTTTGATCCTGAGGGATCACTTCTTTAACTATTTTTGCATCATCAATATCTCCGCCTTAGCTGTTATAAAAAGGGGTAGCAATGTTAGCCCAGGGGGATGGACTATCATTTTTTTCTATGTAACTTTTCTCTAAATTCGAGACTTTGATCATCGACTCTTGTTGAGAAGTGATCCGTTGTAATTTTGTTTTAATGCATTAATATAAACCTGGTTGTTGTTTAATCTTTGATCCTGGAATAATATTAAGCGGTGTGTCCCTGGAGGCTAAGGGCCCAGCCCTGGTGGAACACTTGCTCCTGTACTATTACCTTTGGTTTGTGCGTGGTTTTCCTTATCAGCTTTGTCCGGTAATCTGATGTGTTTTGTTATTTTACATCACAACTCTGTTATATTTGATTTATGTTAAACTGAGTAATATCATTCTCTGAGATAGAAACATCGTGTTGACTCTGCAACGCATTGCTGTTCCTTTAATTATTGATACGACATTGCTGGTCTTTACAGAATACTGTTGCTGTTCAACTACAGAGTAACCATGTGGTAATATTCATAAGTTGGTATTGTTGTATTCATCTATGGTTTACATTTAGTTGTGAGTGTTGTTCAACTGACATTGTTGTTCCATTATGAATTTCAATCGTATTCTTGATAACTAAGATTGATATTGGTGGTATCGAAATCAAATTACTGCTTTTCTTAAGGCGTGCTATGTGTGTTATTTCTCTTGGGTTATCGTGTACTTGCATTTGGCTCTGAGTATTGTTCTATGTTTCATTGCTACTTAGTTGCCGTTCTATTTATGAGTACTGTCTGATTTACCCTTGGAATAAAGATTGCTACCTGATTTCTGTAAAATATGGTTACTGCACTTATTTCTGACAATTAAGGTGTTATTGTTCATAAGAGTTAGTTGTTGTTACATTTTCTAGTTGCTGTTCCATTTCCTAGTTGTTGCTACATTTCTTAGTTTCCGTTCCATTTCCTAGTTGCTGTTACATTTCCTAGTTGCTGTTCCATTTCTTTATTATTTGCGTTATCATTGCTTTAGTGTGAAAAATGATCTAAAACTGTAGTGGGTGTTGACATTTATTGTCGCGTCCCCAGATTGACGAACTGTTCCTTGATTGTCTTTAGTTACATCAATTTATAGAGGGATGAGTTACTGTTACTGGACCCTTGACTGATAAATTGTTGAGTTTCTTGAGTTCATGATTTCAACTTTAAAATGCTTTACTATAATTAGATCTTGTTTTAAGCATCCATTTACTCTTGTATTTTGAGCACTATACTACTAGCATTGCTCTGACAAATGATAACCTCAAACTGAGACACTCTTTGAAATAACAAAACGTTCCTGGATTGACAAACTAATGTGAGGTAATTAGAGGTGAAAAAGACCCTTTTTACGACTCGACATGTTCCAAGTACATCCGTGGCTTGTAGGTCTCAAAACTATAAATGCTAACTATGGACTACCCTGCGTGATTCTTGTGATAACATGTTAATACTCGCACTACACGAATTAGTAATTAATGGATCTGATCCCACACTCCCACTGTGTGCCATTGATAACAGCGAGGTATGTCCTTGATCCGTGCATGCTCTGGAATCCCTCTCATCTAGTTATCCAGATTTTGAGCGACCTCCTCTTCGCTGTCAACTCCTTCCTAGTAAGGAGTGACCTCAAATTGCCGAGCCATGCATCTTGCTATTGGGGACATCCCTGCTGGTCTCTCTGGTCCAACATCTGCAATTATAAATTCAAGGTGTGACAAATACATATGTTCAAAAACAATAAAAAAAAATGTTTTTCTCACCTCTATCATTGAAGTCCTCTCCCTCTGGTAGTGGGGGCATGTTGGGATCACCACGAAAGTCAGTTTCGTTGTAATTCCAATCCTTCACGACAATCAAATGTCGTCTAAGCCACACAAATAAGGCAAGCTTGTAAGACATTTGTTGCCCCCCTCCAGATCTGGGCATCATCTCTCTCCATCGAACCATCCTTGGATCTTATGGTATTGGGAGGCTCACCTCCACCATCTGATAATGGAACAGTGGTATTCGTTCCAAGAAGGAGGATACCAAGGCAGAGCGAGATGGAAATTTCCTTAAATTCCTAGCTTTTCATTTGTATAGTTTCCGCTTCATGTTTACATTCATTGCTTCCACCTCATTGAAAATAATGGGCGCCATACAAGCCACAACATATTGGAAGTGAGATTTGTTGGACTCATGTAGTGCTTGAGCCCTAACTACTCGGTTGATTGTCAAAAGTACCACTTTCAATAGAAGATCATCCATTATCATAATATTGATCTTTCCACTTACATATTTCTGAGCTCCTAGACAATGTTGGGAAATGAGCATGTTTACACTTTCCCCAACAGGCCTGTTTCCATACAGTTGGACTGGTTCTTCTCTGCGAGAAAGTCCAGTAATGAAATGAATATCTGAAGTCTCCAACTCTAGCTCTTGGTCATGAATCACGAATACCTCCCGTCCGATATCCCATAGACTGATTAGGTACTGTAGTAGTTCAGGTTGAGCCCATAGGCCTAGTGTTAGAAATAACTTGACCAGCCCACAGTTCCTCAATGCATTAAGATAGTCTGGATCCTCCAAGGCCATTTGTTTATTCTTTCATTCTCGTATTCTTTCCACTCAATCACCATTTTCTTGCCTTTATTTGCTTGCAAACACCGCACATTTAACTCAACACTAGTCCTTGAAAGGGAAAATCCTGGTTTGAAACAATGAATTGGGGAAAAAATTGGAAAATTTTGGTTCTCTGTGCATTCAATATTGTTTCTAAAATGGTGGCACAGATGGCACAGGACCTCATGTTAAAAATCGGTGTTCGATGCGATCCTGTTCCCAGATCCCTCGCTGACCATCAGTGATTTGTTTGTTGCAAAAATCCCTTTAATCCCCCTATAAGGAAAGTTAATTTATTAAAAAATAGCTATCAATGTGAAGAATAGGGCCATGACTCTTACCTGCAATGAACAGTTCGATGATCGGCTTCCCGGATCCGCAGCAATCTTCTCCTAAAGATCTAGGGAAAAGTGGGTAAAAAATTACTCCAATGAGGTAAAAAGTTAAACGGTAAAATGTTTTACTTTTTTCCCTTTTTATAAGCTTTTGACTGTGTTTTAGGGTTTTAAAAGTATTTTTCTCCATTTTTCCTTAGAAATGGATAATGCATTTGCTTCTTATGCAGTGACAAATGATGGTTTGCCGGTGATGATGAAAAACTGGAGTCATATTTAAGCTCCTTTTCCAACTCGTAAAGAATGGAAATGAAAACATTTCTGAGTATTTTTCCCTTTTTGACTCGTTAAAGTAAATAAAAATTGGGAGTTTGCTTTAAGCTATTTTCTGACTCTTAAAACACGAAAATATTGTCGAGCTCTTGTCGTTTTGACCTTGTAAATGGTTCTGAAACGTCGTCTACCCATTATACCTTTACCCCTTTTTCAGGCTGGGATAAACTATTTATGAAAAAGGTACTCCTTGGTTGACATGGCCAAGAGGTTCTCTCAAGTATTATTTTCTACCTTTTTGGGCTCGAGAGACAACTTTATGACAAGGTACCTTTTGGAGTTTTCTTTTCCGTGTCTTTTTCAAACTCTCTAAACATGAAAAAGATATCAAGCTTTTCCTTTGTCGAACTCGTTAAAATTTTACGATATCAGATTCGTCACCACGATGGATGTGAGATTCTCCTTCCTAGGGCTCATTAATCTTACTAGGTCGGATCCATCCGAAAGATGGAATTATATTACAAGCATATGCTATCCCCTTCAAGCTTGTGATAGAAAATAATTGGGGTACCTGCCAAGAATGGTGGGGGAAAATGGAAAACTTTTACCAGTTGTGTTAGCAGCTTGTCACTCTTGAACATGACACTCTTTTTCTTTATGTTAGGTTGGGATATCCTCATGTCATCATTGACCTTCCCAGGTTCCAGTCATCCAATTTTTTCCTTTCCATTTGATCTTTTCGATGTCATCATGATCTATGATCCTATGGATCCAAAGAGCTGCTAAAATCTAGAGTCGTGTCATCGATATGTCCAAGAGTTAATCCTTCTGCAGTTTACACTCATTCCTGATTCTCTGTATCATCCATAATCATTGCCTCCCCTTGTCTCGCATTGATGATGTGGGACACATCATGGACCTCCTTCAACAAGGTCACTTCCTGTTGACTGCAACTCATTATCATGGAAGTTGACCAAGAGACTCCCTTCCAGTACCTTAAAGCATGCATGCACTAATGGAAAGTTCTTCGCACTTGACCACAGGTTCTCATCATTGGCTTTTGATCAAGTGACTTCATGTGTGTTTGACTTCAGTTCCTTATTCACACTCCATGAATTGTGTTGCTGGTACCTTGAGAGTCATTGCCATTATTGGTGGTTTCTCTTGCGCTTGTTAACAGTTCACATCATTGACCAGTAATGAAGCGAATTTCTAGCATGTTTGACTTCAACACATCTATTCACATGTTAGAATTTGTACTTTGATTGGGTCATGTTGGAACACAAGACCTTCGGCTCAGATTACAAAAGTCTAGGTTGCGAGGTAATGTGACATGATACACATGTCTCTTTTAGATGGATGGATGCGACCATACCATGAGTCTATTATATGTAATCCTTCTCATTATTGGATGGCTGCGACCATACTTGGGTTAGATATGATCTTTCTTACTAGATTGATGTGCCCATACCTTGGGTCTATTGGAAATACTAAGAGGGGGGTGAATCAGTATTTTCTTTCAATTGTTATTATTACCAGTTTAATTCTTTACAATTTAAATAGAGAAATGTGTACATATAATTTTATTGAGTAAAATAATAAATACAATATAAATGTGTTCCGAGATCCAACTTGGTTTTGATGAGGCTCTGACCTCTAGGGCTTCGACCCTATCTTGTGAAGGCACCAACCTTGGATTTAGGAGCACCAACACGAAGGACACCAATCCTTCCAATTCTGAGGCACCAACCCGAAGGGCTCTGACCCTATCTTTCAAGGCACCTACCTTGTTTGCTCGAGGGTCCAACCTACAGGGCATCAACCCTTTGGGCTCCAACCCACTGCTATTACTGTCATGATATCTTACTTCCATGAAGAAAATTCACAAACACTTCAATGTTGGTGCTGTCTACAGCTCCCTTCAAACGATGACAGATGAAACTTTATTTCCTTCTATAGAACTGTTCTTCAAATTGCGTTCTATACTTCTTCCATAGATTAATTTATCACAGGTCTGAGCCTTTCAAAGATTAACCCAATCAACAGAATTGCTTCGTCCTTTGGCTCCCTTCTGTCCTGCTAGACCTTCGGCTTCATTCCTTCTCACTCGATCTTCAGCTTCCTCTGTTCCTTCAAGTTCACGAGTTGTGAACTATTACTTCTTCTCTCTGTAATCAATACCCAAGATCCACACCTTGGAGTGAAGCATTTTAACTTGTTTTTATAAGAGTTTCACCAATGACCAAAGGACACATATATTGGAGGGAGGCCGACTTGTATATTAAAAATATATATCAGAGAGTATTTTATCCATAGACTTGATTATTCACAAAAACGATATAAGAGCTGCTATACCCACATGGAGGTCCCACATGCCACGTCATCACCTTTAATCCCGCAATCACAATTTCATGAGAATCAGAGTCATTCCTTTAATCCCATAATCGAAACTTCATAAAAATCAGAGGTTTTACAAGTGTGCACATGCTTTGACTTCCAATGGAGTGGATGTGATATTCAATGAACTTTTTTTAATGAATCCATTGGGTCCATAACTCTATCGCAATTGGAGGTTTTACACGTCATCCCTTTGAAACTTACAATTCAGTGGATGTGATATTACATTAAGTTATGTTATAGTGTTGTAGTTGGGTCTGTAATAATATTGCAATCGTAGTTTTTAATGTGACATCCATTTATAACTTGCGATATGAAGGTTATGATAGGTGGATGTTGTTGGCTTGTTGGGGCTTGACCCAGGTTCAGAGGTGATTTAGCCAAACAAATCCCGGTACTACTGGCCCTTTCGGCAATAGTTCACGGAGCACAGACTGAGGTCTCACCCGAAGTAGTATGGGAGGGTGCTAGAACCAGGTCTTCACACCCTGGAGATGTCTGATGGTTTCAAGTGGTCCGCAGTTCAACCCGACGTGCACGTCACTACATGCACTTACTCGTTCCTTGTAGCCTGAGATGCTACCTTTTAGCAGCCCTACTTGGGGGCCGAACAGTGTTATTACCCAAGTCCTTACTAGTAATCCAATATTATTTGATTAACTTAGCTTATTTGTATGCTTTCAGTTATACTTAACAATATTCACAATTCATACAAGTGTGTGCAATAAAGAAATAGTATTTTCATAAATGACATCAAACATGTAATAAATCAGAACATATGTAGCTAATTGTTAACAAAGCCTTTCTTTATTAATGTCTTCTTCGATTACAGACTCAACTCCACCCTGCGAACTTAGCTGCAGGGGTCCGTGCACTCATCTACTGAATCTACTAGGCCTCTCCGCACTCAGCTACAAAGCCTTTTCCTACTCTACAACCCAAGACACACTTCGTACTTCGACTTAATCTCTAAGACCTTTCATGCCCATTCTCTATTTGATTCTATCTCCCTTTACAACTTAGAGCCTAGCTCTATTTATACAATCCCATGGTCTACAGACCATGGGTAGGCCGACCTTACATTCAAGAATAGCGTAGAGAACTCTATGATTCTAACATACATTTCGTGCCCGCAATTCATGGAGCTTTACAACAATATCAACTCAAAACTTGGGCTTTCATCCCCAAAACATGCCGTGGGGGGATTCCATGCCCAACAGGCCCCCAACACAAACATCGTGACTCACCGTCGAGTCACTCTGCCAGCCCGACGATCTTGGTGTGGAGTCCCTCCAACTGTTCTCGAACGATACTGATGTCTGCAGTGCACTAAGCTGTTGCTTGTTGAACCTGCTGCATTCGTTGCGTTGAGACCTCTATGTCTGAATTGTTTCCCTACATCTATATCGGCATCTGCTGCATATGTTTATAGTCTCGTGCCTTTGTCCGGCTCCTTGGAGTGCGAAGACTTTGCTTCAGTTGGCTAGTCAAATAGCCGGCCTAGACATGTAGGGCTTCAAACAACTGCCATTTACTTTTCCTGGGAAGGGTTCTCCATTTAGTTTGACTAGCTAGACCGTGCCTCCGTCTATGACCTCCTTAACCACGTATGGTTCTAGCCAAAGCATTCTGAATTTTCTCGAAAAGTTTTCAAACTTACTGTCATACAATAGTAATAAATCATTTACCTTGAAGGTGCGCAACTTGATATGGCAGTCGTGCCAAGATGTTTCACGCTTCTTTTGTACCTATTGATGAAACCCAGGAAAGAACCATTCTTCCTCAAGTTCTTCCAATTGCATGAGCCTTTCTTCTAGAGCTTTGCGGTTCATCATCCCTGTGAGCACGGCTATGCATAGACTAGGTACGATATATTCCATCGGCATGACAACTTCCACACCATAAACTAATCGGAAAGGTGTTTGTCTCATCATTTTCTTGCACATTGTTCTATAAGCCCATAGCACTGCAGGTACGGGCAAGTCGCAATCACTTCGCTACGTGTTGCACACTTTGGTAAATGCAGTCTCTAGTATTTTGTTGAAGGCTTCTATAGTCCCATTGGCTTGTGGGTGGTATAGTGTAATTTTTTGATGATACACTTGGAATTATTCTATGAGCACACTGATGGTTTTGTTCAGGAAATGTGTTCCGCGATCACTCATTAAGATTTTCAAACAGAGAAATTGGGTCAACACATTTTCGAACAAAATCTTCGTAACCGTAATAGCCGTGTAGTCTTTGACCGGATGCGCTTCCGCCCATCGTGTTAGATACTCCGTTGTGGTGATGATGTTGCACGCGCCCATATTTCCCTAAGGTTTGAGTGGTCCTAAAAGTTGATTGCCCATTTTTTGAATGGCTGCAATGTCATTTGTGGATTTAATGGCATCTCATCCCTCCATGATGGTTTTCCAGTCCTTTGACATATATCACAGGCCTTACAGTGCACTTTTGAATCCTGGTGCAGGGTTGGACACCACAACCCTATGTGGAGAATCTTTTGTGCAGTTTCTCGTCCTACATAGTGTCCTCTTGCAGCACCCCCATGTTCTTCTATGAGGATTTGACTTCGTTCAAATTCAGGTACATATCTTCACAATATCTCATAATTGCCCATTTTGTATAGGTGCCCTGCAATGACAGAAAAATCCGCTGCAAGCACCACCAATTCCTTCTTTTGTTGGATGGAGTATTCCTTCGGTGTAGTCCCTGTTGTCAGAAAATGGATTATGTCTTCGAAGTGTCTGTCCGCGATGCACACCACAAAGAGCTGTGTGTTAGGTAATCCTTCCTCCAAACTAGTAGATTCCTCACCTGTCTCAATATGCGACAAGTGATCTGGTCATGCTTTTAGGAGTCCAGGTTGGACCATGACATCAAAGTCATATTCTTGAAATAATAAGATCCACCTGCATATGCGCCCCCGAAACACATGCTTATTGACCAAGTATTTCAGTGTAGAATGGTCTGTATACATCTTGAAATATCCTCTTAGCAAATAGTGTCTATGTTTGGAGTGGATACACCATCGCTAAACCCTTGTGCTCGGTTGTGGAATACTTCTTCTCGGCTTTAGACAATCTATGACTTGCAAACGTGATAGGGTTTTCCAAGCCCTCGCCACCCTCTTGTGTGAGCACTGCACCCAACGCGATACATGATGCATCAACATGGACATGAAACTCCACATCCCATTTTGGGAAGACCAATATTGGAATGGAGGCCAATTTCCCTTTCAGGACATCCAAGCTCTTCATGCAATCATCATTCCAGCAGAATGTGACATCCTTTTCAATAGTTTCTCCATCAGCGCAATGATTTGGGCATAGATTTTGATGAACTTCCTGTAGTATCCTGTGTGTCCCAAGGTAGTGCGCAACTGTTTGACACTTTGCGGTGCTTCCAAATTTAGAATTACTACAATCTTCGTAGGGTCCACCATCAGTCCCTATTTGTAGACCACGTGTCCGAACAGGTTCCCAAAGGGAACCAGGAATTGCACTTCTTAAGGTTTAGTGCAATATGATGTCATCGGCAAGTATCTAGCATCAACGTAAGCTTGCTATGTGGTGCTTACCCAATCTCAAGACAATCCAATCATCCAGATAGACCTCCAGGAACTTGTGGATGTATTCTTTGAATGCGGCAACAGTGATGCACAAAAAGATGGTTGGCACATTCTTCAATCCAAACGACATAACGATGTATTAAAAGCAGCCCCATTCCATTGCGAAGGTCATTTTGCTCCTATCTTCCGATGTGATCTTGATCTGGTGGTACCCCGTGAACCCATCCGTGAATGAGTATGCTTCTTGTCCGCCAACATTTTCTAATACTTCATCTGTGAATGGTGTCAGGAATGGGTCATGTACATAGGCGTCGTTCAGTGTTTTGAGGTCCATGCATATTCTTGTTTCGCCCTTTTGCTTTTTTTCCTGTACTACCATAGGACTCACCTAGTCGGATTCTTCCACTCGCTTAATAATTCCAGCTACGAGCATTTTGTCTGGATCTACGTGGACCTTTTCCTTATATTTCGGATTCAAGCGGTAAGGCCTCTGCTTAACCGGCTTCGCTTCGGGTTTCAGGGTGATCTGCATCATCCCTAAGTCACCAACGATCACTTTTAAATTGGTAATTTTGTTCGGGAATAAGTCTTGGTACTTGCGGAGTAACTCAATGACCTTATCCACCATGGCATCATCCCAATAGTCTCCAAGCATTGCATACTTTGGTTATGCCTTTGTCCAATGTTTACCTACTTCACTTTTAGCGGTGTCGTGATGTCAGGATCCTCAATCAATGGTCCTCGAACCTCACGACAACCTTCTGTTGGCTTAGAGGGACCTGACCCAGGTTCAGAGGTGATTTAGCCAAGCAAATCCTGGTACTACTGGCCCTTTCGGCAACAATCTGTAGAGTGCGGACTGAGGTCTCACCCAAAGTAGTATGGGAGGGTGCTAGAACTAGGGTTCCACACCCTTAGGATGTGTCGCGGGATTCTAGAGGTTCGCACTCTGACCTATCACTGTGTGCACTTGTGATCCCTTCACGATCTACGGTGCGGTTTCTACGCAGCCTTGCTCGGGGCGTGACTTATATAATACCCAAGCTTCTTGCTTATTAACTGATTACTTAGCTTATGTGTGCTATATTTATTATTATTACAACATATTCATCAACCATAATAGTACGCACAATACATAAACGAATACAATAATAAATAAGATAATGCACTGCGAATACACAGGAATATTAATCAAATTCTCTTTTATTAATTTCCAATCTTGCTTACAACCTCGACACTACCCTGCACACTAAGCTGCAGGGGTCTGCGCACTCAGCTGCGAACTGTACTAGGCCTCTACGCACTCAGCTACAAAGCCTATTCCTACTACTACAACCCAAGACACTTAGACTTCTACTCTAAGCTCGAACCATTCCTTCGCTATTTTTCCTATCATCGACTTCCTTTACAACTTAGAGTCTCACTCTATTTATACAATCCCATGGTTGCGGACAATGGGTAGGCCAACTTTACACTAATTTACAATACAATGCTTAGGGCGGACAACCCTATGACTCAATTGTACACTTCGCGCTCTGCGCCCAAAATTCATGGAGTTCTACACCCTCTTTGACCAAAACGTAGGCTTTGAGCACCAAAACCTGCTATGGGGGGATTCCATGCCCAACAGCCCCCCAACATAATCATCGTGACTTGTCCCGAGTCACTTTGCTGGTGTGGAAATCTTGGCACAGAGCCCCTCTAACTGTTCCTTCAATTCCCTAAGGTCCGCGGCGCACTGATCTGTAGTCTGGTGGATCTGCTCCACTCTCTCGGCTGAAGTCTCGCTATCAGGGCAACTGCCTGTCTTAAGGCATGCATCGCCTTCATCTATGTGAGCTTTCCTTTGATGTGTATGGTGATGAGGAAGGACTCATCAATCCAAGGCTGGACACATGCTCTAAGGACCGCTTCTTTCTGCCACGCGGCATCCACTTGTTCCTTCAATGCCTTTACTTATTGTACGTTCGCAAGCCACTGGGTCAAGACAATTGTCTTCTACACATTCTGCACACACTGTCATACTAAACTTTAAGCTCTCGTGCCTCCATTTCCAAGTGCTATATGTTGGGGTTCTCTTGTAATTAAGTGAGGACCGCGAAGGATTCTTCCAACATATTGTTTCAGTTTGGTACTGCCTATCCTATTTCCTCCAGCCCTTTCTGAATAGTGCTAGCGGGTTGTTACCTAACTTCTAGGGGTGTAGAGGACTGCACCTTTAATCGTAGTTCGGCAATATGAAGACTGAGGTCAAGCTATATTCTCGTTGCTTCCTCCGTTGCCTCGTGGAATCTAGTCATCAATCGGTGGATCCACTCTGCTACTGGTAGATTTGCCGGGACAACCAATTCTAGGATGTTTATACATGCATTTTCTACTGCTCGCTCCAGTCCTTGAGTCTTTGCAACCAGTTCATCACGATGCCAGCTGAGCTATTCCATATTGATCTTTTGTTCGCTTAATACTTGTAGCGCATGGCCTTCTCTGGCGCGAAGCTCTGCTGTGATCCCATCCTGTAACTGGTACAATGTTTCTCATGGAAGGGTAGCCAAGTTTAAGCCCAGTCCCTTAATCCTACCCACCACAGCTTGGTCAACTTCGTTTACTGCTACTAACGCGCCCTCGGGGAACACAAAAGTAATTGTCATTAGAGCGTGCAGCATCTCTTCCGCCTCTAATGTACCTACTACAACATATGGGTCCATCATTCCTGTTTGTGGAGTTTGCACCTAGAGTCCCTATAGCTGTGTGCTTAATGTCACCAACACAGTTTTCTACTCTGTCAGCACCTCTTGGAGCGCATCCTTAGTGACATTACAAAATGTTTCACCAATGTAAAAAAGATCACCTTCTGTAAGCTTGATTGGGTCGATGGACGTCTTTGATTCCTTAACCTTCTTTCTAGGGATCGGTTTCTTAGGGATGCATGGCCGTTTCAACTATTGCCAGGTGGTTGCTGGGTTTGCATGCTCTTCGGCCAGGTCTATGTCCTTAGCCCCCTGCCCTGTGGACATGTCAAGGCCCTCCTTGGCCTCATCTGTTGGCATTGTTGTTGTCTCTATTGTCTGTGTTGCTGCTGCTTCATCGACCAACTTCTGTTGTGCGACTGTTGCTGCTGCTACTTTTTCCTGGTGCCGCTTTTCAGCCAGCTATGCAATGCGTAGCTTGGTGTCCTTCTTCCTTTGCTGAGCTACGACCCTTTCCATTCCTGCTAAGTTTGGATCATGCCACTGTAGAGGCCATGTTTCCAACGCCATGAAGATGGCGTCATCAGTAGCAATGAATGGGAGCTTCGTCCATGCCTTTGTCGGGTCCTTCTGTGCCCAGACATAAATATTGTGCATGTCTAATTTAAGCTTTGCAAAGCTCTACAAAGTGGTGTACACTATGGGAGACAATCATGGTCTTCTATTGATCCACATCTGGATGATGGCCTCCATCAGCACACAAAAAACCTTGGTGGCGCGATTCCACTTTGCATCTTTAGTGGCCTAGAGCAAGGAATACATCATGGCCTCTGGTATATCCTGGTCAACATCTTATAACTGGCTATCTTCCGGTAGTTTGTCCACTATCAACAATATAGATAAGGGAGACCACGTATACTGGAAGGTCTTACCCTGCTCTTGGGCCTCCTTTTAGTTTGTCAAAAATTCCTCACAGAGGAACTTCGCCTAGTTGAACTGGACCCCCTCCATGCACTGTTTGGCCAACGCAAACACAGGCACTGGTACTTCATTGGCATGGCACTTTTGCATTAATTTTCTAGCCAGGAGCTGGGTGGCTTCGTGGACACCTTTGTCCCCTATACTCGCAATTGCATAACCTCTCTTCTTTTTTTCCTGTTTGTATTTAGTTTTCATGGCTTCTGCGAGAGCGAAATTGCTTCTTTTGCCTGCCATCATTGCGGGGTCCTTCCCCTTACAGGGAAGTCAAGAAATCTAGTGAATAAGCTCTGCTGTGATGGGAATAGACTCCTCCATCCATAGATACCCATCATGCACCAAGGACAGCAACTGCCTGATGACGAAATAGTGATGGTCGCACAGTGAAGGTGGGGTATCCATTGTAGATGAAGTATCTCAGCCTTCTCCACACCGCGGAACCATTTTCGCGGCTTGAGCATGGTTACTTTCCCCTCTGAATTTTGATTCATCAAGCTCTCCATCGGTAGGTGTGGGAACTTCTCCCTATCCGTGAGGTCCCAATATTTGAACTTCAGGGTAGGCACTTGGCCTAAAAGCGGACCTTCAAAAATAATGTCATCAGGGAGGAGCAGGTTCTGGAGTGCACTCTTCATAGCCTCCAGGTCTTTGGTCATCCTAACTTTCCCTTTCCACAGAGGGATGTACGTGGGTAACTTTGCTGTGGAAGGCATTGGTGGGATGTCCTCCTCCACGTTGCTTTGCACCTCTATTTGATCAATTATAGCTGGTAAATCCTCCTCCTCTTTGTTTGATTCAATGGGGACGACCTTTCCTTTTTCTTCCATTGATATCTCTCCGAACCGCGGGTTTATCTTTTTCTTCCATAGTTTGTTTATCTTTCTTCGGACGCAGCATCCACATTTATTTTGGAACTTCTGGCGCAACCATCACATCTCTGGGCTCCTCATCGGTATCTTCAGCAAATTTCACACATGGCTTGGTGGAAATCATCACGTTTGCACGAGATACGTCCTATCGCGCACTCAAAGATGGTAAGACTAGTCAGTGCTCAATACGTTGCAACTTCTCAAATCCCAAACAACCAAGTGTTGTCTCGTAGTTAGTCCTTAGAGTTTTATAGCATTTTGTGAATTTGAATTTGACCGTTCCCCCCATTTTTGAGTCATTAATGCATCCTTGGTGGCAGATCCTCCCAAATCTAGCCCTTAATTTGTGTCTTAATTGTCCGTTGCCTGCTCCCTTTTGCCTTAAATTGGACATCTCATAATGAACAGTGACATCACCATTTACTTCCCAGTTAACTGTAGGTTTTAACCCCGTACAGAAATTACTTGCATACGAATTCTAAATCACAGGAAAAATAAAAAATGTGAGAGCATAACACATAAAACACATATACACAGAGATTTCCCAC